>APFE031700730.1:11801-38392 GCA_000404065.3 Pinus taeda | reverse complement strand
AATTAATATAAAATTATTTATAACAACGACGATCTTGAATATTTTTATATATTATGAATTAAAAAAAATCTCCAAATTAAATAAATTTACATATATAATAATTTAACCGGTTTGAAATAAATGATAATTATAATAAAACTAGCAAGTACGTTAAGGATACACCTTTGTAGAATATAAAATTTGCATACACCATAGTTTTAGACACTTATGGATGCTATTTTTTGTGACTTCATTTAGTTCATGAGCCTTGATGGTCCGTGATCACTACATTCACATAATATTTGTACATATATATGAAAATATCACTTTTTGTTAGCTCAATCATGGAACATCACGGAGAGTGTCTAAAGAATTCAATATGTAACCTCTGAATAGTAAATGTGCTTTAACTATGGGGAATTGATGAATTGAACTAACTCTCGAGGGTTGGAATTGATGGATATTATTATGAAAATTCACAATATTATTATACTCTTTAAGAATAAGAAGAAATTAATGAAAGTGATTCTATAACATTCATTTGCACGATGTTAATTATCATGTAAAGTCGTAAATTTATTATTTTTAATTTTGATTATTTTTAATTCAAAATTTGATATATATTTATTGAAATTACAAATTTAAATTATGAAAGGTATAAAATAATAAATTTTCAATTTATTTATTTATTTTTTGTGTTAAAAATACATTTTAAATAACATAAAACTAGCAAATAAATTTACATAACGGAAAATAAGAGAAACCCTAGCTCTGTTAAATCTCTGTAATTGTAAAAAACCATGTTTTTTTTATTTGTGGAGCATGCAAAAAATTCCATTCTAGATGATCCCATTGTGGTCAAGGGTTCAGCCCCTGTCAAGGGCAAAAATCAAAGCAAAATTGTGCCCTATGTTGAAAATAGTACTGTTAGTGCCATTGAACATAGAACCCTAGACTACCCCAAGGCTGCAACCAGGGAAGGAGAAGGTAATGATGCTCTAGATGATGGTTATGTAACTGGTAGAGCTTCCCTATTGAGGGTTTTCACATGAATGGGAAAATTGTGTATAATGAAGAAGATGTGACCACTAACCAAGAGCTCGATAATGTAGAAGTTATGGCTACTAATCTAGAGCCATATAACGGAGAAGCCATAGATGTTGATAAAGAACCTTAAAATGGAAAAGTTCTAACTTCTGAGCAAGATCCCTCTAATTGAGAAGTTGTGACTACAGAGCAAGAGCCCTTACCATTTCCTAAAACCCAAAGACACGTGGAAGCTTCATTTCAAAAGGGATGTGATGCATTAATCGTTGATGACCTCATCAATGTTGTTGACTCTTTGAGTCGTGCACTGAAAATTGGGTTTATTATGTGGAAAACCCCAATGGCTTCAACAACCATAGTTACTATAATGCTCAACCAAATTTCCCTATACCAAATCTACAAGTTATTTCTTCATTGGAAACTGCTCTTCTCATGGGTTACCTCGCCATTGGATCAACGTAATGGGATGTTGCTCCCAACATAAAATTGTTGATTAGAAATGGGGTCCAGGATTCTTCCCTCCTCAAAAGTGATGCAATCACTCTTATCCCTTGAGTTTTTCAGCCTTCGTGAGGTCGATCTCGGGGTACCTTTTGTATATAGGCAATTTTTTTTACTTTGTTTCTACACTTGTAGCCATAATTCAAGATTGGATAAGAATTCATTTGGTCTTAATGCAACTTCTGCATGGGTTAGGCAGCTTTAGGAAGGACAGTAGCTTAAAAATTATAATCTACATGTCCAAAAAACCATAACTCACTTTATATGACATTTTTTTAATTATCCAATTTAATTAAAAAAATATAACTATGAAAATAATTTTAATTTTTAATTTCTATTTTTAAAAATAATATTCTAAACTATTCTTTGAGTTTAAATCCGTAGTATTATGAAATTAAAATGCAAAAAAACACTGTTCCAAAATATATACAGGAAATCTACTGGGGTTTTGAAGCGCCTTTCGGATCTTCGAAATATATGCAGGAAATTGTTCAATTCTGAACTTAGAAAGGCACTTTAGGTCTCCACATGAATTTTTTGCAGTACTACCCTCAGGAACTTTAGGTCTCCACATGAAGTTTTTGCAGTAATATCCTCAGGAACTTTAGGTCTCCACATGAATTCTTTGCATTAACCCCCTCACTGATTTCCTGAATCACGGTCTATGCCAATGAAAGCAATAACTTTACAAATATATAGGGCAATAATTTTGATCGGCACACCATTATTTTCGTCACAACAACGTCATGTAAGCTATCCCAATTATTAGGGATATGATTAAGATGTGAATTGACAAATTCAATTGGTGGGAACATGGAATGCTTGGAATTACTGCTCGATCCAGATGACTCTATTTACATAAACGGTTCTTCTGATGTAGTCTGCAAACGGTAAGACCACAGGGCTCTCAACCCAATTACTGTCAAGGTAGTTGGACTAACTGTGGCTCGAATTGTTGGACTAGCTGTAGCTTGAATTGCTGTGAAGTCAAAAACGTTTGAACTGTCCATTATTATAAGTAAACCTCAACCGTAACATAAGACAGTTTCGTGGAAGATGCGGAACAATCGAAACTTTAGATTGACTGCACGTTAATGTGAGCTTCACAGATCGTTCAATGTGTAAAAGAGAGATCATTCAATACCATAATAATGTGCGAGAATTGGGATTGAAAGTCATAATCTAAACTTCTATCAAACGTCACTCAGTGTTCTACGTCTTCTGAGAACTTTACCCTCTCTCAATCGCTTTACTTACATAGAAAATTGTGCAGCTAGAAGATTGAATTGTCAAATTTATAGATCTTCCAAGTTGACGACCATTAAAAGTTAAAGATTGAATCGTCAAAACTCAAAAGTATAATTCTTCCAAGTAGACGACCATCGAAAGTTAATGTCAGCTTAGTAGATTTTTGCCAGGTTCCAAATATCGATTCGATGGGCCACAGCTCGTGGCAGAACACAGGTCTGTCCAATGGGTGATTTGCACTGCAATTATGGGTGTACTATATTCTCAACACTCGGTTGCTACAACGTTGGAATTCCAAGGATTTAATAATTGTGACATTGAAATAATCAGTTGTCTAGAGACTTGACTTTTTGAAAGCTTTTTTCGTGGGTTTGCAACAATTTATTGGAATGGTAAGTTTGATAGCTAGTTTCTGCGCAATCAAAGTGTCACGGGGTTTTTCAGGGTGCTGAATCCAAATATGCAGTTAAAAAACCATTTTAACTGCAACAAATCAAGATTTAACCTTGATTTCTTCCGGCGGATTCCGTCACCGGAATCTCCAAAAAGTCGTATTATAGACAACTCCTTGAAATAAATCTACCACTATATTTTTTCTATATGATAACTCCAAGATTGAATGGTCAAAAGTATGACTCTTACAAGTGGCGACTCTTATTTCCAAATCTATAGCAAAGTTAATGAGTCCTTACATGCGCCCTCGATACCCGATATAACGCGCCGGCTTCTTTTTTTTTTTAGTTATCACCGCGCGCGTGTTATATATGGCTATGGAGAACGCATGTCAGGGCGCATTGCTATAGAGTTGGAAATAGGGGTTTTCCTTACAAGTTGCCGAACGTTTAATGTCAGCTTGCCAATTTTGACCATTCGAAGGTTGGAATTTTATGAACATCTGATGTCAGCTTGCCAATTTTGACCATTCGAAGGTTGGAATTTTATGAACATCTGCCGCTAACACTGAGAATTGATTAGGCTTACAAGGATCTGTTGAAATTGTAATTTCAACTGTCGTGCAACGCATTTATTTCAGAAAACCACCAGACTCCATCGCACCGCTATTCACAAGTTGGTGGTATTTTCTCAAACAACAGCGATAACCATCATCGATTGACATGTGTCCACAGCAGATTTTCAAAACATCGTTTCATCGGAGCATAATGTTCGTTTGGTTTGATTGAGCGATAGTCGTTTGATTGAGGTCAAGGTTGTCCACCATCCGATTGAAACTAAAGCTGCTGTATAGGTCTCCGCCATTGATCCATGAACCTTGCGTGAAGTTTTTGTTTTACCGCCGTTTGTATCAGTGAAGCATTACTGAATATTTACTGTGGTCGTAAATGTAGGTAGAAGTTTTAATTTTAATGTTTTTTATTTGCTCACGGGAGTATGGCTCAAAAGTATGTATTGTCATATGTTTTTTTTGTTACATATGAAATGTTATGTAAAACTCGCAGCAACGAATGAAAAGATGAATTTTTACAGCAGGGTGATTTGAGAATATGAAAATGCAAGGGAAACACGCATGTGAGTAAAGTTACACAACAGTGTAAGAAAATTTGTATGCAGAGAAAGTTTTTTTTTTGTTTGTTGGTTAATATGAAATGTAATGCTCCGCAGCAAATGTAAAAGAGATTTTTACAGCAGTAAATGTAAGAAATATTTTACACACAGTAGTGTAAAATTTCCAGAAGAGACAGAGTAATTTCTTTTGTATGGAACTGGAAGTTCTTGGTGAATCCCTCTGTTAAGAGGAAGATCCTTTTGTAATAGGTTGTTTTATTAATGAATACAATGTTTTTATGAGTGTGTGAAACTATGTTCTTCAGAAATCAAATCTAGCTTCCCTGTGTTAAGATCCTGTGTAAAAACAGAGTATCATTCTTTGTTCATTATTTTGTTTTGGAATTTAGTAGAAAATTCCCAACAGTGGTATCAGAGTTTGTCCAGGCTCTTTGAAGGTGTCAAAGAAGCTGAAGAAAGGGTTTCCTTGCTGCAACAACTTCTCCAGCAGAGTGAAGACTCAGTCAAAATCCAAGGTATTTCTCAATTTTTTTTTGTGTTGAAGACAGTCAGTGACTTTTAATACACAGTCAAGTATTTTTAAGAGTGCAAGAATGGCTGGCTCCAGCACCATCACTAGCATGGGTATCTTTAATACTCAGCTCCCACAGTTTAATGGAGAAAACAATGACTATTGGGCAATAACCATGAAGGCTTTGGTTGCTTCCCAAGACCTATGGGAATTTGTTGAGGATGGTTTTGAATAACCAACAGATGAAGATGAGTTTATTTACTTGACACATGCAGAGAAAGACCTGTTGAAGAGCTATAAGAAAAAGGATTCAAAATCCCTCGTATTTTTGTATCAAGTAGTGTGTGAGAGTGTGTTTCCAAGGATAGCAACAGCCAAAACATCCAAAGAAGCATGGCAAACTCTCAAGATAGCCTATCAAGGCATGGAGAAAGTGAAGACAACAAAACTACAGTTGCCGAGGAGAGATTTTGAAAATCTATGCATGAAGGAATCATATAACATTGACTCATTCTTCACACATGTGATTGGTCTGGTCGCACAGATAAGGTCTCATGGAGAGATTCTTGAAGAAAGGAGGATTGTGGAGAAATTGTTGAGGGTCCTACCCTCAAAGTTTGATGTGATTGTCACCACCATAGAAGAGACAAAGGATCTCACAAACTTCACAGTTGATGAACTACATGCATCACTGATAACACATGAGCAGAGGTTGAGTAGAAATGAAAACTCATCTCTAGAACATGCCTTCAGACCTAGATGTCATTTGGAAGAGGAAGAGGTCATGGTAGGAGGAAACAAGAGAGGAAGAGGCATAAGCCAAACAGAGGTGGAAGAAACAGTCTAGCAAATGCTCAAGGAAGGGCACCATCCAATCAGAACCAGGCCAAGGCAGCAACCAACAAAGTGGCAACATCATGCTCAAGGACAAAGGTATGAAAAATCCAATGTCCAATGTTATTATTGTAAAAAATATGGGCATTATGCAAATGAATGTAGGAAGAAGCAGCATGATATGAGTAATAGAACTAGTGCAAATTTCACTAGAGAGAATATCATCCAAAACAATTTGTTTTTAGCGTGTAATATTGCTAAAGAAAAGAGTGAAGATGTATGGTTTCTAGAATCTGGTTGCAGTAACCATATGACAGGAAACATAGCCCTGTTTTCTATGTTAGATCAGAATGTGAAGTCACAAGTCACACTAGAGACTGATAACAAAGTTTATGTTATGGGAAAATGAGAGGTAAATGTTTTAACAAAGAAAGGAGAAAAGAAAACTATAACAGATGTTTATTATGTTCATGGAATGAAATGTAACCTCCTAAGTATTGGACAACTTGTTCAAAAGGGTTATAATTTTTTCTTTGTGAATGATGTATGCACCATCATGGATAGAGCACCCAGCAAACAATGTATTTCTGAAATGAAGATGACAAGAAACAGGATATTCCTTCTCAAAATGGAAGCCGATTTGAAAATAAAGAAGTAACTGCAGCAGTGGCTTAAGAGGCTTTCCAAAGCGAACCAAAGGATGAAGCACTTGAGATTTGGACATCTCAACTTTGGAGGTCTTAACTTGTTGAGTAGAAAAGGAATGGTAAGAGGATTACCATTGATAGAGAAACCAGACATCCTTTGTGAAGGTTGCATCTTGGGGAAACAACACAGAGAAAGTTTTCCATCAGGGAAAAGCATAAGGGCAAAAGCACCCTTAGAGATTGTCCACTTATATTTATGTCAACTGATGCAAACTCTATCAATTGTAGGAAGCCACTACATACTAACATTCATTGATGATTTTACTAGAAAAACTTGGGTTTACTTCCTGAAGAAGAAAAGTGAAGTGTTTAAAAGATTTTGCAATTTCAAGGCACTTGTGGAAAATCAAAGCGGGCTGCATATCAATGTTCTAAGAACTGATAGAGGAGGTGAGTATATCTCCAAGGAATTTCTACAATTTTGTAGAGAAAATGGAATTCATAAGCAGTTTACAGCTAGGTACACCCCGCAGCAAAATGGAGTTGCCGAAAGGAAGAATATGACAATCATGGACATGGCGAGGAGTATGTTAAAGGCAAAGCATTTGCCAAATGATTATTGGGCTGAAGCTGTAAACTATGCAGCGTACATTTTGAATAGGCGCCCTACAAAAGCAGTTATGAACAGAGTGGCGGAAGAAGCATGGAGTGGGAGAAAGCAAGGAGTCACCCACATGAAAGTTTTTGGATGTGTGGCTTATGCACGCATTCCAGATTAGCTAAGGAAGAAGTTGGACATCAAAGGGGAGAAATGTATTTTCATTGGATACAGTGAGGAATCCAAAGCTTACAGTTTGTATAAGCCATCCACCAAGAAGCTCATTGTGAGTAGAGATGTTCAATTCATTAAGGAAGAAGCTTGGGATGGAAGCATAGAGAAGACAATGAATGTTAAAAGATCTTTGTCACATGATGAAGATGATGAGGAGATGGCTGAAATACATCCCCAAACAGCAGCACCAACACAAGGACAGCAAGGGACACCCTTGAGGAGGAATGAAAGTGCTTCTCCAAGCACATCACAAGGAGGAAATTCAAGTGCTTCTTCAAGCACTTGTACACCAAATGAAAGAGGTAAGAAGTTCAGAAATTTAAGTGATATTTATGAACAAGAGGCAACAAATGAATGTATGAACTCTTTGTTTGCTTTATATTGTCATGATTATGACCCTGTTCATTTCGAAGATGCAATTAAGGATAAGAAATGGATAGAAGCTTTGGATGAGCAGATCAATGCCATAGAAAGAAAAAAGACATGGGATTTGGTTCAACTACCAAAAGGAAAGGAAGTCATTAGAGTTAAATGGGTCTACAAGACCAAGAGTAATGCTGAAGGAAAAATAGAAAGGCACAAGGCAAGATTGGTTGTCAAAGGATATAAGCAGCAGTATGGGAGAGACTATGAGGAAACTTTTGCACCGGTTGCTAGAATGGAAACCGTGAGAGAAGTGTTCTCCATAGCAGCACAAAATAAGTGGAAAGTTTACCAAATGGATGTGAAGTCAGCATTCCTAAATGGAGTGTTAAAGGAAGAGGTTTACATTGAACAATCTCTAGGCTATGAAAAGAAAGGCCAAGAACACAAAGTGTGCAGATTGAAGATAGCTATTTATGGGCTGAAGCAAGCACCAAGAGCATGGTACAATAGGATAGATTCCTATCTAATGGAAAATGGATTTGAAAAGTGTAAGGGAGAACCCACCCTCTACATAAAAGAAAAATATGGTAAAATTCTAATTGTTGTGTTATATGTTGATGATGTTATTTTCACGGGTAATGATGATTATCTTATTGAAAATTTCAAAACAGTCATAAAAGAAGAATTTGAAATGACTGACATGGGTTTGCTAAGATACTTCTTAGGAATAGAAGTAGAACAAAATGGAAATGAGATTTTTATCTCACAAGGGAAATATGTTAATGAAGTGTTGGAAAGTTTTAATATGCAGGAGAGTAAGGTAGCAATCACTCCATAGTGATGGGATTAAAACTCAGCAAAGAGGATAGCAACAAGGATTTTTATCCTAGTTTGTACAAGAGTATAGTTGGCAACCTTATGTATTTAACTGCAACTAGACCGGATATAATGTATGTCGTTAGTTTAATTTCCAGATTCATGGAGAGGCCAAAAGAAGCACATTGGCAGGCAGAAAAAAGGATTCTGAGGTATGTTAATGGTACTAAAAGGTTTGGCATTTTATATACTACTTCAGAATGTTCAGATTTAATTGGATACACTGATAGTGATTGGGCTGGAAGTGTAGATGATCGGAAAAGCACATCCGGTTATGTTTTTCACATGGGTTCAGGAGCTATTTCATGGGCTTCTAAAAAGCAGCGTATTGTAGCATTGTCTACAGCAGTAGCATGTCAAGTAGTTTCGATGAGAAGGATGTTAAGGAGTTTATGCCAAGAGAAAACAAAAGGAACTCTAATCTTTTGTGACAATAACTCAGCTATTGCATTATCCAAGAATTCTGTGTTTCATAAGAGAATGAAACACATTGACACAAAATTTCATTACATAAGGGAATTAGTAAGCAATGGAGAAATTGTTTTAAAACATTGCAGGACTCAGGAGTAGGTTGCAGATATTCTGACCAAGCCATTGGGCTAGAAAAGCTTTGAATTTTTGAGGAAATGTCTGGGTATGACTAATAACCCAGCAGTTGAAATTAAAGGGGAGTGTTGAAATTGTAATTTCAACTGCCATGCAACACATTTATTTCAGAAAACCACCAGACTCCATCGCACCGCTTTTCACAAGTTGGTGGTATTTTCTCAAACAACAGCGATAACCATCATCGATTGAAATGCGTCCACAGCAGATTTTCAAAACAGCATTTCATCAGAGCATAATGTTCGTTTGGTTTGATTGAGCGATAGCCATTTGATTGAGGTCAAGGCTGTCCACCGTCCGATTGAAACTAAAGCTGCTGTACAGGTCTCCGCCATTGATCTATGAACCTTGCGTGAAGTTTTTGTTTGACCACCATTTGTATCAGTGAAGCATTAATGAATATTTACTGTGGTCATAAATGTAGGTAGAAGTTTTAATTTTAATGTTTTTTATTTGCTCACGGGAGTATGGCTCAAAAGTATGTATTTTCATATGTTTTTTTTGTTACATAATGAAATGTTATGTAAAACTCGCAGCAGCGAATGAAAAGAGGAATTTTTACAGCAGGGTGATTTGAAAATATGCAAATGCAAGGGAAGCACGCGCGTGAATAAAGTTACAGAGCAGTGTAAGAAACTTTTTATGTAGAGAAAGGTTTTTGTTTTTTTGTTGGTTAATATGAAATGTAATGCTCCGCAGCAAATGTAAAAGAGATTTTTACAGCAGTCAATGTAAGAAATATTTTACACACAGTAGTGTAACATTTCCAAAAGAGACAGAGTAATTTTTTTTGTATGGAACTGGAAGTTCTTGGTGAATCCCTCTGTTAAGAGGAAGATCCTTTTGTAACAGGTTGTTTTATTAATGAATACAATGTTTTTATGAGTGTGTGAAACTATATTCTTCAGAAATCAAATCTAGCTTCCCCGTGTTAAGATCTTGTGTAAAAATAGAGTATCATTATCTGTTCATTATTTTGTTTTGGAATTTAGTAGAAAATTCCCAACAAGATATTCAATATCCCGTAGGACATTCATGCTCCAATAAAACTGCTCCAATGTCTTCAGATGAACTTGCAAATTCAATTTTCGAGAGCTCCGATATTGCAGCGTGGATGAGCCATTCATGCTCTAATCCAACTGCTCCAGCCGTCGGTTCCAAAAATTAGAAGGGATTTTGTTGGATAGTCTGTTTTCATAGAGGTGCAGGTAAACAAGTAGGTGGAGCCTCATGAGCTCAGGCAAGATGGAACAAGACATGTCCAGAAGCGCTAGTGTTTGTAGGTTGTTAAGCGAGGTCGAGAAATGCCAGCGACTCTTGGTTGCCGTGCGAGCCCTGGATTTGACCTTTGGATTTGACCTTTGAAGTACTACGAGGGACGTGAGGTCTAGAATGTGAAGGGGCGTGACGTCCAAAACGTGAAGTATTCACTGACAAAGCTGCTACCCGAACCTTGCGGATACTCAAACCTATCAAAGGTTACTTGGGCTAACAAATACCTGCAATGTGCTAAAAAACCATTTGATAGGAAGATGAAAATGGAGCAAGAGGATTGGTTCGGAAAAAAATGTTTGCCCATCTAGCGCTTTAGAAAAAGACTTTGAGTGTAAAATTTATATTTATAAATATAAATATAAAGTTTATTATAAATATATATTTTATGTTTTTGTTAAGGAAGATCAAATTTTTCTGTGTGAAAACTTTTTTTTAAGTTTTACACTCAAAAAGAGGTTTGCACCTAGAGAGGTTTGATACTCTAGACAATTGATAAATCCAATTTTAAATAGATCTAAGCTAGTTTAATTTATTTAAATTATTACAACTTTGTTTTATATTTAAACTATTCGTCATTTGTTTTCCTCTTTTTTTATAATGGATTATATTATAGCTTGAGTTTCTTTAAATTATACATCTATATTATTCCCTCATATTTCTAATAATAATGTTAGATTTTTATATTTCTTAAATACTTATTATTATTTACTTTGATAAAATTTATTGAGGAGAAAAACATAATATTTTTCTCTGTAATATTTATTGATTTTTTCTTTACATATTTGAAATACTTATTAAATTTTACTAGATAAAGTTTACCTCCCACAAAAACATTTCAACTATGATATCAACTTATATAATTGATATATCACAAATATTTAATGTTTTTTATTCGGATAAATTTTACCTTACATAAAAGCATTTTAACTCTAATATCAATTTGCATAATTTACATATGTGAAATACTTATTATTTTTCACTTGCATAAATTTTATCTTACACCAAAATATCAATTTACATAATTTATATATCTTACTTATTAATTTTTACCTATATGAATTTTATCTCATATAAAAACATTTTAATTCTAATATCAATTTACTTGATTTATATTTCAAGCAAATTTTAAGATACAATCTGAACAGAATTGAAAATGAAGGAGATGTAGCTCACAGGTGAGGCCTGCACCTGGAGACTACACTCAGAATAGAGAGATCACTCTCGTACACTCTATTATTCATGAATGAAAGATTACATCATTAAGTACAACACCAATAATTAGGAAATTGCAACCAAACCCCTAAACTCTAAGAACTAATCCTAAACTAGGGAGATATGTTACAACTTGTGTAACCATTTTCTCCATTAATACAAAATAATATAATTATTTTCAACTCCCCCCCTTAATGGAGAAAGGGTTGTCCTGGACTCCTAGCATCCTTCTAAACAATTCAAACTTCACATGTGCAAGAGGCTTTGTAAAAATATCAGCCATATTGTCACAAGTTTTACAATATTCAACAGTAATTTCTTTTGACTATATTTTCTCTCTAACAAAATGGAACTGAGTGTCTATATGTTTGGTGTTTTTGTGAAACACTGGATTGTATGCCAATTTAATGGTGCTCTGGTTGTCGCTTTTGATGGAAGTGGAATTCTTCTGTTCTTTTCCTGCATCATTGAGAAGCCTTCTCAACCAGATCGCTTCACACGTCACTGCACACAATGCTTGATACTCAGCTTCACACGAAGACAAGGCTACAGTACTCTGCTTTTTGCTGCTCCATGCTATGACCCTGGATCCTATGGTGAATGTGTAACCTGTGATGGACCTTCGATCATCCAAGTTACCTGCCCAGTCTGAATCTGAAAAACCTGCTAGAATAACATCAGATGTGTCAGTGTATAAAATGCCATAGTTAACAGTACCATAAAGATACCTCAACACACTTTTTGCTACTACCCAGTAACTTTCAAGCGGGTTTGACATGAATTGGCTCAACACACTAACAGAGTATGCTAAGTCAGGTTTGGTTGTTGTAAGATATATCAAGCTGCCAACCAGCTGTCTGTACATTGTAGCATCAACCTCTTTAGTGCCATCGTCACTACTCAACTTTAGACTCTGCTGCAAAGGTGTCGCTGGTGATCTACACTGATCCATACCAAACTTTTCTAACAGATTTCTGGCATACTTCCCTTGGGTAAGAAAAGTTTGCCCAATATCTCTACATACTTCTAGTCCCAGACAATAATGAAGGCTTCTGAGATCTTTCATCTCAAAAACTTGTGCCATAAGCCTTTTGATTCCTCTGATTAAATCATCTGCATCTCCTATTATAATCATGTCATCTACATACAAAGAAATCAGAATAATCTGCCCCTGCTTATTGTACTTGGTATACAAATTTGGGCCATTTAAACTTCTATGAAAGCCATACTCTAAAAAGAGAGAATCAACCTTTTCATACCAAGACCTGGGTGCTTGCTTTAAGCCATATAAAGCCTTTTTCAATTTGCAAACAAGATGTTCCTGCGTCTGCTTTGCAAATGCTTCTGGCTATACTAAGTAATTTCCTCTTCTAACTCACCATTTAAAAATGCAGATTTGACATCAAGCTGGTTTAACTCCCGATTATATTTAGTAGCTAAAGAAATACGCATTCTCATTGTGTTTAACTTTGCTACAGGTGCAAAAGTATCATCAAAGTCTATACCTTCCTACTGTGAATATCATTTTGCAACTAGCCTAGCTTGTAATTTCTTTATACTTCCATCTGCATTCATTTTAGCTTTAAACAACCATTTACATCATATGGGTGTTTTATTCTTAGGTAGTTCAACTAAATCCCAAGTGTCATTTCTAAGAATAGATTCTATCTCTTCATTCATTGCAGCCCTTCACTCCTTAAATTGACTAGCTTCTTTGTAATTAGTGGGCTCTACAATGTTCAAAACATTTGACATAAAAGCATAGTCTCTCAATTTTAATGGTTTTGAGTCTTCCTACCAGATCTCCTTGGTAGGGGACTTACCTCAATTTTTTTTTCTTCAGCTCTAAATGGGCTTGCATTATCACCTTCTTCCTGCTCTTCTTTTTGCTCTTCTTTCTGCTCTTCTTTCTGCTCTTGCTCTCTTTCATCCATCAACAATGGAATGTGCCAATCATCACCAATGTCATCTTTCCCTTCCTGTACCTGTTCATGAAACACTACATCCCTGCTTGCAAATATCTTATGAGACTCAGGATTGAATAGTTTATATGCTTTAAATTTTGTGCCATAACCAACAAAGATGCATTTAACTGCTTTAGGATCTAATTTCTTCCTATCAGCTTTGGGTATATGGGCAAATGCTTTTGACCCAAATACTCTTAGATGATTTACTACTGGTTTGAATCCATATAGAGCTTCAAAAGGAGTTTTGAAGCCAAGATACCTGGTAGGACTTCTGTTGGGTAGATTCATTTTTTGTAGATCTGATCAGAATGAGTAATACGATGGAATCCTATCTCCATGAGTCTGGCAAACTCGATGGATCTAACTTCATGAACTGGAAGTTTAAGATCCAGACCTTGCTTGAGGGTGAATGCAGGGACACAGGAGCAAGACTGGGATAAACGAGAGAACAAGGCGAAATTTTGCTGAAAATGTCCGTGAAGGACAACATTATCCTGCACATCAGAGACTGTAAAACGTTCGCGGAAATCTGGACGACCATTAAAAATTTGTATCAGACCCAGAACACAAACCAAGTTATGGCGCTTAAAATCAAGCCATTTTCAATGAGGATGAATGAAAGTGAGACTACTGTTGCATTTGTTGCACGAATTAAAGATGTGAAAGACAAATTGGGGAACATCGGAGAGGCGGTGTCTGACTCTGATCTTGTCTCAATCACATTGAACGGGATGCGAGATGAATTCCAAATGTTCATCATTGGATTGGCGGTAAGGGAGAAAGTGCCCACATTTGAAGATCTGACAGGGATCTTGCTGCAAGAGGAGGAGCGACGACAGAACTTGAACCCCCAGAGTGATGATCTTGCACTGATGGCGAAACGACGATCATTCAGAGGGAAGCGGCCACAGCAGCAATCACAGTAGAAAGGAGGAACATCGCAGAAGAGTCCACATAAAGGTATGATTGCAAATAATTCTGTAAAGAAATGTTATTATTGTGGATAATCCAGACTTAAACAGGAACGCAACAAATTACAGAGATAACCATATACACAAAGATGCAGCGGAAATAATACTTCATTTCATTAATGGAAAATACTGAAACATGCTTACAACCAGAAATGGAAATAAACCAGCTACTAGGGCAATGGTAGCTTATCTCTGAGAAGAGATGTGTGCCTACATGCCTCTGAACTGTGTTACAATGAGGCTCGAAGGCCTATTTATTGTTGAGAAACAATGGAAAAAAACCCTTCACATTCCAAAACCTAACCCTGGAAGATGAAACGCCAAATTGTGGGCCCCGTTTTTGGGTAAGTTGGTACATCAACTTCCCGGGGTCGCGAATTGGTCGTCTTATCTCCGTTTGACGCGCATGATAGCCCGTTGGAAAGATCTCTCCGAGGACTACGACGGAAAGGACGATTTTTAGTCACGAAAAATCGCTGGCGGTAGATTTCCCAAAAAACATCGTTTAGGGCCTCAAAATGGCTCCGGAAAGTTTAGGACCCGAAAAACTGCTAAAAATAGTAAATTGTGCTATAATTAAGGAAGCTGAAAAAAACTGCACGAAGCACTTAGAGGGGATCCAAGTCGAATTAGCAGGTGGCCACCAATATCCACTTGGATCAACAGATGTGGTATCAAAAATTTGAGACATATATATATGGCAACTTGGGTCCACAAGGATCAAAGCATATCACAGTGTGTATTTTAAATTGATTGGTGACTATGTTATTTATTTGGTCATGTATGTGGATGATATGTTTTTGATTGGAAATGATAATTAAATTATCCAGGATGTGAAGACCCAATTGTCCTTCATATTTGATATGAAGGATCTTGGTGCTGTAAACTTATTTTGGGCATGGAAATTAAAGGAGATCAGGCAAAGAGGAAGCTATGGTTAAACTAGAGGAATTATGTCGAGACAATATTGCATAGGTTTAATGTCGAGGATAGTAAACTAGTGAAGGTTCCTATTCATGTAGGTGTAAAGTTATTTGTTGAACAATGTCCCAGGACATAGGAAGAGGAAGAGGAAATTTCCCATGTTCCATATGTGATTGTAGTTGGTAGGATGATGTATAAAATGGTCTATACTAGACCAGACATTGTACATGAAGTGGGAATATTGAGAAGGTTTATGTCAACACCAGGGAAGGTGTTGGGAACATGTCCCCTCGGGGTCAATTTTGGCATTAAGAACCCAAGTTTTGGGGCAGAAGGCCCGAAATTTTGTATAAAGAATGTAAAGTCTCCACATTTTCTAGTCACGGAGCATGAAGATATCTAAATTCAAAGAGGGTTTTCTGCCCTTAGTCTAGATAGGTTGTGTCAGTTTTGCAGATCCGCCCTTGGTCCGCGGACCATGGCATTGTATAAAAAGGAGAGTCTTAGAGAGTCTAAGGCATTTCAGTAGTCATTAGCCATTGATGTAATAGGTTTTTGAGAGCTAAGAGCGATAGTATTAGTGGGGAGAGAGGCTTTGCAGCTGAGTGCACAAAGGTCTAGGGTAGAAGTGTGCTGCTGAGTGCGCAGACCCCTGCAGCTGTGTGAGCGGGGCAGTTAGAGTCTATATTGGAAATATGAATCATCAATAAAGAAAAGTGTTCTAAACTTACTTTGTACCTTCCATCTATGTAAGCATTATTTTACTTCTATTATAATTGTTGCGATTATCCTATGCTCAATGCCGGGTTCAAGATATAATGTTAAGTTGATGCACGAAAATATATGTTTGCATCTGTTACATGAACACAAGTCATAATATATGTTTATGCGAGGATAATATTAATGGCATGGTAAAGTTGGCTAATACTTAAGATAATTTGGGGAACAAGACAGTAACCTAGTTACAGAGGTGTGTAAGTGCCCGAATCATCATCTAGAGTTGGACAAAGGATAGTGGGATACCTTTGTAGAGGTTCTGAAAGATGGAAGAAGAAGTACATTGATAAGCCCTAAAGGCTTATTGACCTATGCAAAGACAGAGATTAGGGTGTATATCGACATCAGGATTATCTCAGGGTGCAGAAACTTGATTCCTACATCCCCCCATACTTCTTTGGGTGAGACTTCAGTCTGTTCTTCGTGGATTGATGTCGAAAGGGCCAGTAGTGTAGGGATTTGCTTGGCTATTTAAATGTTGAACCTGGGCCAAGGCCCCTCAAGCCAACAAATGGTTTCATTGCCAGGACCAGGATCTACATAACGAGATGTGTGATGTCGTATCATTGGAATCCAACTAAGAAAGAGATCAAAAACTAGTTGGATAGAAAGATCCATGAATTCGCGGTGCAAGAAAACAAGAATCCATGGTTGACAAAAGAATAGTGGTTGGACATATATCTGTAGACAGAAATACATGAAATCTTCTTTTTTTCCTTCCCAGTTGAGTTATTCGAGTGGATCGCGAAGTTGGCAGATGACCAAGGAAGTTGGAGGTGTGAAAATCCAATTGTTTGGACACCGGAGTTAGTAAGGAGATTGGAAGCCTCTAAAGATAAGATCGCACGTGTTTTTGACCATTGGCTTGACCACATCATAGGAGGATTTGTGACAGATTTCATGGTCGATACTTTTCTCATTTATAGCGAAGTAAAGCACCGCTTCTTTAAAGGACTGCAAGGTAAGTATTTGAAGTCACTAAACACTTGGATTAAGATGCTCTTGTGTGAAAAGTGGGTCATGCGGTTACGTTGATGTTTGGAGCTATGCGAAGTGGGAAGTCTTTCATGGGCAGAGGAAGAAAAGGTCTTGAGTATAGCCAACTAATCAAGCCTCCTTTGAGTGATGATGAAGGAGCAGCGCAGTCTTCTCCACTGAGCGTTCTTCCACTAATAAGACAAGGGTTCCCATGAATACCTACACCACCTCCACCTTCGTCCCATCCATCCACACAGCCTCCATCCTCACCCCCACCATGGACCCCATCGCCCACACCACCCCCACCTCCATCATTGTTCAACATGGCGAAATCCGTAAAGCTTCCTATATTCAAGGGCGTAGGGAATGAAGATCCGAACCAGTTTTGGTTCATAGCGAAGGCCGCATGGGGAGCTCAGGGTATCACGGATGAGCAGATGAAGAAAGCCACGTTACTATGTGCTTTGCAGGACCGCGCATTAATGTGTTACATTAAGTACAGTACTGATAATCCAACGTCCACATTGGCAGATATCTGGGCTACACTGAATAGAGAATTTAGTAGACCTAAGTCTCAAGCACAGTCGATTATGTAATTCAAGGAGATAATGATGAAGGCAGGGGAGACACCCTGGGATTTGGATCAAAGATTGAAGTGTATGATCTGTGAAGCCAACATGAACCTAACTGATGGGAATCACCGTGAATTGTTCGTGGCCTCGCTTTTGTCCCACCTAAGGGTTGCATTATCACAACAGAAGATTGGGACCCAGGTAGAAGCTCTGGAAATTGCAATTAGACTGCATGAGACACTAATGTAGGATGCTAATCTGGGGGTTCAACAGATTCATGCACAATTGCAAAAACTTTATCTCGAAATGAAAATTCTGAAGAAGGAAAAATTAGCTCAACCAGAGGCATGCGAAGAAGTGTGGTGCCTAAAATGTAAAGGTCAAGGGCATGACAAGGATCACTGCCTAGTCTTCTCTAACTATCTTGCAGCAAGGGGACCAATGCCTCTATGGATGGAGGCTATGGTGGGGCCAAGTACAGGGCCCGCATTATGGTGTGCTATATGCCAGGTGGCTAGGAAACATGCGACTGACAACTGCCATTTGCTACAGAAATTCGTAACGAAACCACAACATCTCTTTTGCAATTTCTATCAATAAGTAGGTCATGATGAGCGCAATTTTCATAGTTATGAATTAATGATGGACAAGACACCTGCATACAGGGTGCAAGCAGAAACATGGCCTCTGGACTAAGGCATTGGGGTAACGCGAGGTGAGTATCAGGGGCGCGACCAAGGTTGAGGTGGAGGAGGGCCTACTAGAGGCTGAGGACAGTTGATTTGTTACAATTGTGGAGGCCCAGGACACTACATGAGGGACTGTTCAAATCCGACGCGACTTTCATGCCGCTATTATACTCAATTTGACCATGCGACTGAGGATTGCTAAATATTGTTAGCTAAGATTCACGAAAAGGGGGCACAAACTCTGCAGCTGACGCAGAACCTCTAGATGATGAGGACTGAGCCTCATGAGGAAGACCCTAAGGTGAACATTATGTTGCGAAGCGAAACTACGACTAGGGAGGATAAAGGCAAGCATCCTACAGAAGGCGAATGGGTCCACAAAGAACTAGAAAAGGAGACTGGGTTTGATTTGGAGAGCAAAAAGGAAACATTTATGGAAGCAAAGAAAACCTTCGTTGAGGCCTCTACCTCAGGAAGTTAGGAGAAACTAGTTGAAGAAATGGACCCATCCATGATTACCACATTCTTGGAGACCTGCATGAAACTTCTCCATGATAGTAACGCAGTGAAGGGCCTATAGTAACTGATCAATCGGTGCGCTGGCAAGGATGGCACTACTGGTGAACCACGTGTAATCAGAAAGCTTGACTAGCATAAGGCAAGGACCGAGTGTGAGATGAGACTTACCACACAGATAGGGGAATACGAGATGGACCAAGTTATCCTGGATCTGGGGTCTGACATGAATGTTTTTCCAAAGCAAACATGGGAAAGAATGGGGAGACCTACACTCCAATGGTCTCCGATCCGGTTAAGGATTTTGAATCAACAAAAAATTATCTCAATGGGGAGGCTGCAAGGGGTGACAGTTGACATCGAAGACACGGGCACACTGGTGGATTTTGAGGTAATAGAGATTGTTGATGATAGAAATCCCTACCCTACTCTCCTTGGAATCGATTGGGCCACTAACATGAATGGGGTAATCAACTTGAAGAATAAAAAGATGATATTTGAAAAGAAGTCGCTCTACGTAGTGGTTCTGCTGGATCCTGCAGAAGGATCGTGCTATACAAGACCAGTCCGTGATTATGAAAGTGATGATGATTTGGACCAGATTTACAAGATAATGACATGGGACCAGGATTGGGTAAATCCAACAGCAGACGGATGTATTGCATGGGACCGTGAGAGCTCCTGCATGTCAGATTCAGATGAAGAATTAGAGCACTAATAGAATCAATTGCATGAAGTATCTACGCTGCATTGTAATATGATGGCCAAGTCATTGCACTGCGTGTCATCAAAAGTAAGGAGTTTGCCTCACTATGATGGGCTAATTGATGTTGATCATTTTTTGGATGCATTTGAGAGAGAAGTGCCGGAGAAGCATCACTTACAGGCCTTGGAATAGGTATTGCATGCTACGCCTGCAAAATGGTGGGATACACACAAGGATAATTTCGATGATTGGCGCGACTATAGGAGGATGATGAGAATATGTTTTGGACAATCAAAAGTGCAGATGACAGACAAGTATGATGGAAGGGATGATCCGTGTGATCGCTTGGACAAATAGACTAAGGCTTATGGAGTGGAGCCCCAGCCTAAATGGGTGCATCTGTTTTGTCATTTCCTGGATGTCATACCAATGAATTGGTACTTGGAAATAGAGCTCCACCATGGCACTGAAGAATGGGACATCTTACACCAGGGGTTTATAATTACGTTCAACTTTGAGGATGGGTTTGACTATGTTGACACGGTGCTACAGGAGGTTAAAGCAATGACCTTTAGGATACCGCAAGATCCTTTGGACTTGATTCAACCTGATTGGACTACCCAGCTGAACCACGCATTGTAATGCTATAACATGATCACTGAAGAAGAATATGGGGATCCCATGAAGATTAATATTCTAAAACTAAGGGTCACCGCGAGGTTGAAGGTTCATAGATAGAGGATCCAGACATAACCACATCGCTAAAAACTAGGCAAGTCAACATTGGCACATAGGTGGAGCTGAAATTTGCAAAGATTGGGGACTATTGGGATGATGTGATAGTGGGCAAGGTTGTTGAGCTCCTCCGTGAATATCAGGATTTGTTCCACATGAAGTTTTCTGATATGAAGGGAATCATAGGAGACCTGGGTGTCATGAAGATCACCCTGAAACCATACATGAAACTTTTAAAACAAAGACCTTATCACCTTAATCCGAAGTATAAGGAAAGGGTCCACGCTGAGTTAGTAAGATGCTTGTAGCAGGAATTATTGAACCAGTAGAAGACTATGATTGGGTAAGCCTAATAGTGGTTCAGGAAAAGAAACATAAAGAAGAAATAAGGATATGTGTGGATCTCTAGAAGTTGAATGATGCTGGCATGCTTGATCCTTTCCTGACCTCATTCACTGACAAAGTACTGGATAATGTAGGCAGCCAAGAAGCATACTCTTTCACTGATGGGTTCTCTAGCTACCATCAGATCAAAATTGTGCCTAAGGATAGAAGCAAGATGAACTTCGTGACTGAATGAGGATGTTTTTAGTACACTGTAATGCCTTTTGGGCTGAAGAATGCACCAATAATATTTTCGTATGTAATCATTGCAGCATTCAAAGACTTCATTCATAAATTTATGGAGGTATACTTCGACGATTGGACAATGTTTTGGTTGGTCAAGTGACATGTGGCAAGTTTGCACTTGATGCTAGATCCCTGTTGGATATACCAGATCATGCTCAATCTAAAGAAGTGTCTGCTTTGTGTCCCTTTTGGGATCCTACTAGGTCATGTAGTATGCAGACAAGGATTGATGGTCGACCCCACAAATATCGTGGTGATAATCAACTTAGAGGCATCAAGGAATGTGAAACAATTGTGTGCAACTCTAGGGCATACAAGATACTATAGGAAGTTCATCAAGAGTTATGCATAGATCACCATGCCTATGGAGAAATTGTTGAAAAAGGATGCTACGTTATGTTGGAATCATGAATGTTAGAAGAGATTGGATGTGCTGAAAGAGAAAATGGTCACTGCGTCGATCCTAGTCTTCCCAGACTGGAAGAAGGAATTTCATGTGCATGTGGATGCATCCTGTATTGCATTGGGAGCAGTACTGACACAAGCCGGCGAGGGATAATTGGAACATCCTATAGCATTTGTGAGCAGGATGTTGTCCAAGGTTGAGAAAAATTATTCCATGACAGAGCACGAAGGATTAGCTATGGTGTACACACTCCAGAAGTTTAGGCACTATTTGCTAGATGGACATTTTAAGATGTATACAAATCATTCTATGTTGAAATACCTGGTCAACAAGCCTGTGTTGGGGGTGAAAATATGGAGGTGGTTGCTGTTGTTCTAGGAGTACACTTTGAAGTTATTGTGAAGCCAGAATGACTGAACGTGGGACCTGATCATCTGTCACGCATTGAAATGGGAGAGGAACCTACTAATTTGGAGGAAGGGCTACCTGATGCGTAGCTCTTTGTAGTGCGCATTGTGGACAGTCACTTTGAAGATATCATACATTTCGTGACGACAGAAACTGCTCCAGAAGGGTATACAAGCCAGCAAAAGGAGTTAGTGGTACGTGCAGAAGACTTCTCCATCATTGCAGGGAATTTGTACAAAATGGGGTCAGACGAAATATTGTGACGTTATGTACCTGACTTTGAATGAAGCAGCATTCTCACAGAGGCTCATGGAGGAGCTGAAGGAGGACATTATGCAGGGAAAGCAACAACGCAAAAGGTTCTACGTGATGGGTTGTGGTGGCCAACCCTGCATAAGGATTCGAAAGCATATTGTAGGGCATGTGACCCATGTCAAAGGACTGGGAGGCGATCACAGAGGGTTGAACTGCCTCTGAGGTTGCAGGTGACATTACAACCATTCAAGAAATGGGAGATTGACTTTGTGGGCCCAATTCAACCTCATGGAAAGAAGACGGGTGCACAATACATCATCACTGCGACTGAGTACTTAACCAGGTGGGTGGAGGCATAGCCTGTGAAGGACTGCACGATAGTAGCAAAGTTTTTTTGAATATGTATTGACAATATTTGGTTGTCTAAAGATCTTGATGAGTGATTGTGGTACACACTTTCTTAATGAAACAATCAGCATGTTGATAAAACAATTTCAGGTGTATCATTAGAAAAGTATGCCTTATCATCCACAGGCCAATAGGATAGTGGAAGCATTCAATAAGATACTGGAGAGTGCGCTGACAAAGTTTTCAATGCTCAGTGAAATGACTGGGATGTGCACATACCTGCGGTGCTATGGGCCTACAGAACGACTTGCAAGAAGCTAACTGGGAAAATGCCCTCCAGACTCATGTATGGCATAAAAGCTATGATGCCAATTAAATACATTGTACCTAGTCTGCACATAGCGGCACTCATAGGAATGGCAGATTGCGAAGGCCTGGAAGACAGGTTGGTGTAGTTAGGAAAGCTTGAGGAGGATCAATTTCTACCTGGATTTCATCAACAAGTTCAAAAGGAGTGCAAAAAGGCTAGCACAATTGACACATCAAACTGCACACCTTCAAGGTAAATGATCTGGTCTTGTTATATGATAGTAAATTTGATAAATTTCTATGGAAATTTCGGATACACTGGCTAGGGTAATATGTCAATAAGGAGATTACCAATGGTGGAGCAATTCAACTAGCTAAATTGAATGAAGAAACCTTCCCAGGGAAGGTGAATGGCAGTCGATTGTAGCCATACACTGGTGATCCAACTAGGTGACTATATGAGGGAAGCATAATCTTACCACTCTAGGCAGCTGATAGGAGGTGCGGGACTATAAACTACACTACCTGGGTTGGAGAGCTGCGAGAGGAGAGAACTACATGGAACAAGGGAATGTAACATAGTCCACAACAGCACGCAGAGAGCTATGCTACCAAGGGAGAAACTGCGCAGAGCAGTCGGAAAGTGACTGTTAAAATCACTGTTCATGATTTGACAATGAGAAAATGGCCAAATGGAGTGGGGGGGTGGAATTTAAGTCAAAATTTATGGGCAAGATCTTTGAAAATATGTCGCCAATCTAGAATTAATAAACTAATTTTGAGGGGAACGATCAGATTTGAATTCAAAATGGCCTATAAATTACATATGGCAGCCCAGTGGAAAACACATTGTATATTGAGAAATTGTGAGTTGTGCTATATGCTATGCATGAACTACACATCTTTCGAAGAGCTACTTGATTGCCTAGTGTTCGATCGATTTCTAGAAACTATCTACAAAATCATCTGTAACATTATTCTAAGAGTAGCAGCCATGGATGATGAAGCAATGATAGTCGAGGGAGCTATTCCAGAGGTTGCTATGGCAGAAAAAGGAGCTTCCCCAAAGGTTGCACCTGAAGAGATCCTAGCTGAAGTACCAAGGTCTCCAAAGTCACCTAGACCAAGGACTACCCCAACCAAGGAGGGTCCCAAGAACAAGAAGGGCAAGCAGGTCGTGACACCATAGCCAGTGCGTGCATCTCCTAGAAAAGACCCACAGAAGGATAATTCCATCGCATAGGAAAAGGGAAAGATGATTAACTTGGAGCTGGAAGAAGAAGAGATTGAGGATATCCCAATGGATGATGATGATGTTAGGGTGGAAATGGAGGATGTTGAAATTGAGGGGTCTAACCCGATCACTAAGCTGCCTAAGTATGTTTCTCTGCACAGGGGCAAAACCAAGGTGCCCAAAGACATTGATGAGATCACCCTACATACACCCCTCTTACCAGACTAAATTGTGTTTTAAGGACTGAACTTGGGACATGTTCCCCTTTTGAAATTAGAAGATTGGGATTTAGCAGACATAGAGCGGTTTCCTCATCTAGCTACAGACCAACTCATGCAGCGCGTGTTCCACAAAACCACTGGAGGTATCGCGTTGGAGCTGTGAAAGTGACTAAGAGGCATGGATAAGGCATGACTGCTCTACCTGCTATGGGTATCGCATTAAAACCGCGCGCCCATCGTAATGGTGGTAATCAAGCAGTTGTTGTGCTTGGTACACAATGGGTGTTTGTGGCTGGAGGAGGCGATACCCATCACTGATATGCTAATCCATCAGATCACACAATTGTCGTACACAAGGGAAAATCCGACAATGGAGTTTGGCGGGAAGGCTAGAGAGCATGTCCTCATGGAGGCTATAAAGGAAAAATTTAAGCTAGTAAAGAAGCTACACAGTTACACCATTTTGAGCATCTGTGACCCTGCGGTCAAAGTGGCAATGCAACTCTTAGCAAAGAAGGTCATGCAGAAATGTCATGCATATGAAGTGTCGGCACTAGTCGTAGCTTTGGCGGCCCAATGCACGAAGGGAGTTCAATTTCATTAGGCGCACTACCTCTGCGGTGAGTTCCTCGTGAATTGTCGCGAGGTGCATGATCTCAGCAAGCCATTTCAATATGCATGGCTCTTGTTGTCCATAGTGTTGGTAGAATGGGAGCTACCCGAAGACAATCTATTTCCTTTGGTTGTGCTGGACCTACCAGAGGCAGCGAAGTATGCTTTGTTGTGGGCATCTAAGGATCCTCATAGGATAAAGGACAATAAGGTCTTTTGGATCTTGATGGAGATGAACATGCATATGGCATCAACTACAAGCTACGGTTGTCACCTACCAATTTTGACAAATTGCAGGAGTACATGGAATTCAAGGCTAACTTCCACCACATCTCAATACGGGCACAAAAGGACCTTGAGCAAAAGTGGCACAACTTTCCCTATTTGGCAACAAATGATGTGATCGACGCAGTCCTTGACTGCTAGCCGACAGAGTGGCACACTAACTCAAACTTGGCTGCGAGACCGAGCAAGTCTGCCGCACAGTGCAAGAAGGAAGAGGCCAATTTGAAGATGGAAAAATTGGCCATGAAAAGGAAAAAGGAGGTGAACAACAAGGCTAAGGTAGAGCATGCTTTTGTGCAGCAATCGAGTGGGTAGGCAGGAGAAGAGGAGCATGGCTCTGACGGTGGTCAGAAGTCGCCTTCACTGGAAATAGAGGAAGAAGAGGACGAATAGACGAAGCAGGGAGGAGCAGACACGAAGATGACTTCATTCTATATCAAGTACACTAGAGGACCAAAAAAGGTAAGGCCGTGGAAGAAGTCTAAGGCTAGTAAGATGTCTCTGGATTCGATCACCTTGACAGAGGGGGATCTGAATGATATAGGGGATGCAGTGCGGGATGCCACTGCAGAACTGCTACAACAGTTCGAGCAGCAACAACAGCAGGTGTTGGGGGCTATTCAAATGGGTCTATGTGATCTGCATATCCATGCATCCCAGATTCAAACCAGTGCAGCATCCACCAGTTTGGTCCTTGGCACCTCAAAAGCCGTAGGGATGCTATGCGCAAGGGACCCCCAAGCCATAGTGCTGCAGATGGAGCATTGACGATAGTGAGTGAAGCTAATAGGCCCACTGTCAGTGCCCTCAAGGGAGTGGTACTTAACTTGACCGCGCTTCCTAGCGAGGCACTTCACCTTCTGCAGGATGGTGTGATTGCAGAAATTCGGGCCCACGAGCAGTGCATTTTATAGGTGATCAATGATCAAAAGGTCAACAACGATCAAATGGTTGTGTAGAGAGACTCCATTGTTCAGCTTGTGACAGACCTAACAGGCAAGAATCAATGCATAATCAAGGTGGTGGATGAGGCATGCAGAAAAGTCCTGGAGCTAGCCATTCCCGAGGCTGACCCAGTAGATGTATGCGTTCAGAAACTTGCAGCAGGAGTGCGCGATGCACGCATAGAGTTAGAAAAGGTTCAACTGGAGCTGAACCTCAAAATTATAGAATTGTAGTTGAAGTCACAGCTTTCGACTCTGTCGAAAGTCAGAGAGCAGTGCACGACTTCCATGACAGATTCATTAGCAGTAGTAGCTAGTGCAGTGACAAACCGCATGACATTTTTTGAGCAGGCACTTGAGGTAATCACCAACCCACAAGAAGACCCCAATGTGCAAAGGTTGAAGACAGAAGCGTGGGAATTAGAGCAGCACTATGATGAGGTTAAAGCGACAGCGCATAGTTTCTCCATCATGCAGAGACTCACAAAGCTATAGGAGGCCAAGGCATTGAAAGAATAGGTAGACATAGCTCAGCACAAGGAAGCCATACTAAAGGCTTGCTTGAATCCTTGGTTGGACAAGGCCTATGTTGGGCAGTGGATCCCCCCATAGCATGTTTTTGGGGCTTGAATCCTGAGGTTTTGGT
>APFE031700725.1:0-11463 GCA_000404065.3 Pinus taeda | reverse complement strand
GTGGTTATATCATTTGTTATGCGTAATATTGACCAATACATTAGGAACCCTAACACTAGGTAAATACTCTCTCAACATATCATCCAATCACTCAAGAGGGGTGATCTGAAAATGGGGCACTTAGGCTCCTTGTCTCACTTACAAGGACCTCTCCTACTTCCAAAGCTTGAATATTCCCAAGTCTTTAATGATTAACCAATGCGGAATTAAGAAATGCTTGAAAATATGGGTGTATGCTTGTATTTGTTTTAACTGATTATGTGCTGTAAATTAATGTGCTAAAACTAATATATAAATGCATATAACAATAAATAAAGTAGCAAAGATAACGCAACAATAAGGCAGACACATAAACAACAATATTAATTTGGAGTTCACCCACAACTCTTGGGCTACGTCTCCGTGAGCTCTTGTCAATTTGACTTGGCTCTCTGGGATTATGGGAACAATATTTTTACAAGATCTCTAGCTCAACTCCATGGTTTAACACAGAAACAATGGGTTTAGAATGCCATTCTGCCCCCAGCTCTGAAGCTCTCGGCGTTCCTGCTCTGGCTTTGGCTCTTAGGCTCTCGCACTAGCTTTTAGGCCCTCGACTCTTTTACTCCTCGGGCTCTTTGGGATTCAATACCGTTTGTGAGCCTACTTGTCTCAGCGCTGCCCGCTTATGCCTCCCAATCGGGCTCTCAGACTCAGCGCTGCCTGCTTATGCTCCTTAATCATGCCCTCAGACTTAGCCAACATCAACAATTGCAGCAACCTTCCGTTCATGGATTTTTAAGCCAAATCGACGCTGCCTGTCTATCTCCCCTCTCGGGCTCTTTGTCTTCAAACTGCTATCCCCTCATTTTCCTCCTCTGAGCATTTGCAGTCATTGCTAAATGCTTCTTGAGATGGATGCCACCTACCTGGTAATGGACAGGGCAATCGGCGCTTAAAATTCCTCTGAGCAGTGGTTTTTTGTTTACACAGAGAAACGCTGCCGAACACGGGAAATTCCGCAGAACACTGTTCATGCCGGACTTGAAATATTCATAATTGTGCCCTAAACTCCCATTGGGTCTGCCTTCTATCGCATATCGCAATCGCAATTGGCCCGTTCCATGGTTCCCCTTTGTATTTGGAAACCACGTTAAAACGTTGAAAATACGTTAAAATGGCCTTCATGTAGACTTGAAATATTATGAAATTTCATTTCGGAAACCTTTCGGGTCCAGTTCTCATCGCATCGCGCGTCCCCTTTGTATTTTGTTTAAAAACAAAATATGCAAAAATACATAGAAATCAGCCGTTTGACGGATCTCAAATCTTTTTTAAATCGTGTTTATAATCCTTGTCGGGTTCGGCTATCACATCGCATATCGCAATGGCCCTTTGGCTTCCCCTTTGGTATTGCCGACGCCGATATCGGCGATCGCAGTCGGGCTATCGCGCATGTACATATAATATGGTCGCTCCATTGTTTGCCGATGGCGATCCGCCGATATCGGCGATTGCTCCATCGCATCGCCTCGGTCCATCGCGCCATGCCTCCGCTCCGACTCGCCGATCTCCGCCGATGCGATATATCAATCAGATCTGGACCGTTGATCGGCCAGATCCGACGGTCCCTGTGCATTCATTATTAAAGCCTCCGATTGTCTTGTTTTTAAGGTTTTCTTCAAGTTTTTAAGGCCCGATAGTGTAATCCATCGATGCGATATTTCCTCTTTGATCAATCAAACAAGGCCACGTGGCCCAATCCCGGCCTG
Organism: Pinus taeda; assembly: GCA_000404065.3. Lineage (NCBI taxonomy): Eukaryota > Viridiplantae > Streptophyta > Pinopsida > Pinales > Pinaceae > Pinus > Pinus taeda. The sequence continues at coordinate 9,712 of APFE031700725.1, read as the reverse complement.
CCACGTGTCAGCTGTGGATTGGCTTGTGAGTCTATACTAAAATCAAAATTTTCAGTATAGTTCAAAATTTAATGAAATTGCCTCATTTTCTAAGGACATTGGGCAATTTTCATTTTACAATAACTCCTTCATTCGGGGCCCATTTTCGCCCATTCAGGTTGCGTTGGATTCAGAATGAGGAGATCTCTGCGATGAGACTATTTCCAGGAGCTGCTTGCGATTTTCATTTTCCTTTGATTTACAAAGGATTTGTGCCATTTGGCACCTTTTACCTCTTGCATGAAGTCTTTTAGGCTTTTAGAGGTTTATCCAGGATCCATTTTTGGATCACGCTTTCCCACTAAAAGAACTTTTGGTCTCCAAAAGACTGATATACTGATCTGAACAGTAAATGAAAGTGACCCACCCTCTTCTTTCAGCCTCGCTACACTTGCCTTTGCATAGTGCCTCTGAACCAAAGTTTCTGACCACTTCCCTTCTCTGGATGGGCTGGTCTTCCTGAGAAGCACTGTGTTCCTCCTTGCCTTCCTTCTGGTCATAGAAGGTGGTTTGAACTTCTTTGCCTTGATCATTGATCCAAGGCGGCTCAACAAATGTGAAGTACATTTGCTCCACAAAACTTTCATTTGTACATGTTTGACAAGCTGCCAACAACAATTGTTAACAACAACAGGCATACAGACAACAACTGGGTGGACTAAACTCCTATTTCACCAAAAGAAACAAATTTTCACATTTTGTGAACACCTCCATGTCTTACATTTGCATACAAATGATGGACTAGATAACAAGCCCCCAAAACATGCCCTTAAAGCAAATGACCCTTCAAGTCAATCACACACACATGTTCCGAAAACAAGGAAAACATCAACATCCCTAGTTCATGCACATCATCTCATGCATGCATATCATCCTTCAACTTTTGCTTAAGCACATTGTACTTTCGAAGCTGAAATAGAATATAATGTTGCAGCAACAAAGCGAGCTTCCCACTCAACTTCTCCATTCACCTTCTTGGTAGAAACCTGCAAGTTGCATTCAGTGACCACAGAAATGCAAATAGATGCATCATGTCCATAGGCATGCAACTTTAATTGGATAAGAACTCTAACGATTTCTTACTAATCCATTTCAAAGGTCCTTCTTTTATTTGCACATCAACATCAACATGTGAATCATTCTGAGACACATCATTCATGGAATCTTCACTTCCATTTCTGCCATCTTCTCTTTTCATCTTCTTCTTCAGCTTTAGAGGAAGCATTGCTGGATTCAGAATCCAACACCCTTCAGCAAGATGCCCTTGCTTATGGCAGTAAGTGCAACACATGTGCATCCTCTTGACAACATGATTTCCCTTGTCCAATGGACCTTTGGTTGCTTGCTTCTTTTCCTTCAAAAGTTTCTTGTATGTGGCCATTCTCTTCCAACATTTAGAAACATGATGGTTATCCAAAGTTCCAAACCACAAAAGGAACAAGCAACTCTTTTCCCATATCTATGTGGAAATTTACCATGCTTTGCCAAATCAAGAGGAATATGGTTAGAGCTAGATTTATACCTTTCTCTTTCACCTTTATTGCCTTCATGAGGAGGTGAAGTAAATGAAGGAGTGGCTCCCTTTGAAACACCATCCATCTCTTCAAGGCTATCAGAGTCTCCCCAATTCTTTGGTTCGAGTGTGTGCTTCTGAACAACTGCATCCCGCAACTGGTATTTCAAGCCATTGCATTCCTCTTGGATACAACCTTCACACTTTTGAGGTAGAGGACATGAAATGAAACTCTTTCTTGGGACTGTTTCAATGGCTTTCATGGCAGCTTCAAAACTCTCTCCATAAGATTGTCCATAGCCAAGACCCAAATACTTAGGCCTTTCCTCAACCATGATTGGTTCGATGATACCTTGTGCATGCTTACCCAAGCCTTTTCCTTCATAGCCCATCTTGGACATTAGCTTGGAACCTATGCCTCTAGTATGTTCTTCAAAAAAACTAATACAAGCATTCTCAGAAGAATTTGAAGACAAACTGGAATGGCTTACCTCTTCTTCAAGCTGATACTTGACTAAGGCTCCTTGGGCAACAAAGAGCTGTGACTCCAACTCATGCATCATTTTCAGGTTCATATTTGCAATATGAAATTGCCTCTCCATTTCTTGCAATTTGTCAGCAAGCAACTGCTTCTCTTACTTCATGGAATTCAGCTGCTCTTTCTTCCATCCTCATACATTTCTCTCACCATATCCATCATGGTGGACAATTCTTGCTTCATGTCTTCATCAAAGAGTCTTGTGAAGAGAGCATAATTTGAGGATTCATTTGTAGAAGTTGTCATTATGCCAATGACTTCTTCTTTCTTCTTGTCCTTCCTGGACTAAGCTGTCAATAGCTTTCTCTTCGCGTCTGCAAACTTAAACAATAGTCAGTCAAGCTTACAATCAACTTCTGACTGTTTAATCACCTTTCAAACAAGCAATCTTTGCTCTGTCAATCAAGCATTCTGATATAACCTTCTTTGAAGGTGTGGTCAATCAAACATAAGCTCTGATACCACCTGATCTGAAAATGGGGCACTTTAGGCTCCTTGTCTCACTTACAAGGACCTGTCCCACTTTCAAAGCTTGAATATTCCCAAGTCTTTAATGATTAATCAATGCGAAATTAAGAAATGCTTGAAAATATGGGTGTATGCTTGTATTTGTTTTAACTAATTATGTGCTGTAAATTAATGTGCTGAAACTAATATATAAATGCATTTAATAGTAAATAAAGCAGCAGAGATAATGCAACAATAAGGCAAACACATAAACAACAATATTAATTTGGAGTTCACCCACAACTCTTGGGCTACGTCCCCATGAGCTCTTGTCAATTTGACTTGGCTCTCTGGGATTATGGCATCAATCTTCTTACAATTTCTCTAGCTCAACTCCATGGTTTAACACAGAAACAATGGGTTTAGAATGCCATTCTGTCCCCAGCTCTAAAGCTCTCGGCCTTCCTGCTCTGGCTTTGGCTCTTAGGCTCTCGCATTGGCTTTTAGGCCCTCGGCTCCTTTACTCCTCGGGCTCTTTGGGATTTAATACCGTTTGTAAGCTACCTGTCTCAGCGCTGCTCGCTTATGCCTCCCAATCGGGCTCTCAGACTCAGCGTTGCCCGCGTTTGCTCCTTAATCGTGCACTCAGAGTCAACCAACATCAACAACCGCAACAACCTTTTGTTCATGGGTTTTTAAGCCAAATTGACGCTGCCTATCTATCTCCTGTCTCGGTCTCTCTGTCTTCAAACCGCTGTCCCCTCATTTTCCTCTGAGCGTTAACAATCATTGCTAAACGCTTCCTGGGATTGATGCCACCTACTTGGTAACGGACAGGGCAATCGACGCTTAAAATTCCTCTGAGCAGTCGTTTTTTGTTTACACAGAGAAATGCTGCCAAACACGGGAAAATCTGCAGAACACTGTTCATGTCGAACTTGAAATATTCATAATTGCGCCCTAAACTCCCATCGGGTCCGCCTTCCATCGCATATGGCAATCGCAATTGGCCTGTTCCATGGTTCCCCTTTGTATTTGGAAACCACGTTAAAACGTTGAAAATACGTTAAAATGGCCTTCACGCAGGCTTGACATATTATGAAATTTCATTTTGGAACCTTTCGGGTCCAATTCTCATCGCATCGCGCTTCCCCTTTGTATATGTGAAAATACACAGAAATTCGTCGTTTGACGGATATCAAATCTTTTTTAAATCGTGTTTATAATCCTTGTCGGGTCCGGCTATCGCATCGTTCCCCTTTGGTATCGCCGATGCCGATATCGGCGATCGCAGTCGGGCTATCGTGCATGTACATATAATATGGTTGCTCCATTGTTTGTTGATGGCGATCCGCCGATATCGGCGATCGCTCCATCGCATCGCCCCGGTCCACCGTGCCATGCCTCCGCTCTGACCCACCGATCACCACCAATGCGATATACCGATCGGATCTAGACCGTTGATCGGTTAGATTCGACGACCCCTGTGCATTCATTGTTAAAGTCTCCGATTGCCTTGTTTTTAAGGTTTTCTTCAAGTTTTTAAGACCCGATAGTGTAATTTTCTAATGCAATATTTCCTCTTTGATCAATCAAACAAGGCCACGTGGCCCAATCCCGGCCTGCCACGTGTTGGCCCATGAGCCTATACTAAAATAAAAATTTTCAGTATAGTTCAAAATTTAATGAAATTGCCTCCTTTTCTAAGGACATTGGGCAATTTTCATTTTACAATAACTCCTTCATCCGGAGCCTGTTTTCGCCCATTCAGGTTGCGCTGGATTCAGAATGAAGAGATCTCTGTGATGAGACTATTTCCAGGAGCCGTCTGCGATTTCATTTTCCTCTGGTTTACAAAGGATTTGTGCCATTTGGCACCTTTTACCTCTTGCATGAAGTCTTTTAGACTTAGAGGTTTATCTAGGATCCATTTTTTGGATCAAGGGGTGGTCTCCTTTCGACCTGTAGATCCAAGTTTTGTTCAGGTCATGGCCACACTGGTGCAATTAATTGCTCATCAACCCTCCTCATCGTTTTGGTTGTGTTTTCCTCTGCCAATTTCTGTTGGATAGGGTCTGTTATTACAATCTCACACCCAAAAATGTAAAGTTCTTGTACCTTGGCGAAGACTTGTGGAACAAGGAGGTTGGCCAATGCCACCCCATCAACTTTGTTTGCAATTTAGACAAAAGATGGACCTAATTCAAGGGGGGCTTCTCAACAATCAAAATGAAAAGGAAAAAAGGTTTGGAGGTGATGGATGAAAGGGAATAACTAGTGCCTTATTGTTTGGGCTATGGAGTCATTCATAGAGGGCGGTTCTGATGAGCAATTAAGGGCTATATATAGCCAAGGTGTCTTGCTCTACTACATCCCTAATTATCATGAAGGAATAACTCCTACTTGTGACCATTTTTACTTTAGACACACACATGGAACATTTACCCTTAGGGGTTTTGGAGCATATTTTCCCAATGTTCCTTGCTTCATATATGTTTGAGTTTATGTGTTATGGTTTTGATTTACATCATTTTTGGTATTAGAGCCTTGGTTGTGGCCATGAATTTTTTTATGATGTTTATTGTGATGAAAGTGTGCGAGAGATGGGAGTTGTTGTTGGCTGCAAAGTTAATTGAATTGCCTTGGGAATTCTGCTTAGTGAAGCACAACTTTAGAAGCTCACGAATTGAGTGAATTTGTGGCAAGTGGGTGATCCACTATTTGGGCATTGATGGTACATGAACAACTTTGTTTGGTGCATGTTTCTCATGCAAGGCATGTGATTTATGGTTGTAGTTCGTGTTGATCTTGGAGTTGAGGTCACAAGAAGGTTTTGGTGGAGAATGTTCTTGGCTTTTGCATCATGCATGTGGCTCTTAGTGAGCCTTCGATGAGAGTGGATGTTTGTATTTAAGAGTTTCCAAGACTTTGTATTCATTGTTGCTTGTTGGCTGGTAATTGGACTTGGATTGGAAGAGAATTGGGTCAAATTTGAGTAAACTGGGTCGAATTTGAGTAGCCTAAGAGATTGGTGCAAAAGGTGTGCAAATTACCACTCACAATGAGTTGTGTTAAAATTGGCAATTAGGGCCAAATTCCACTTTGGACAGCTTAGTTTATGGAGATAATCATTCAATTGAATTCCTCTTTTTGAGAGGACCAAAATCGATATAAAGATCGTCTCATTTGGACAAGCAGAAGTGTGATTTTGAGTTTTTGTTTTCTCACATGCAATTATTAAGGTCGACCTTTCTTATATGTCGGCACATCAAGCTCTACAGTCACGTCCCTTCACCCCCAATGACTAGTATATATTGAGGTGCCCTCAACCTCATTTCACACGTCGATCTCATGTTTTTCTCTCTCTGAAACGACCACGGAAGGAAGGTATCTCTAGCGAAGGATGAAGGGCTTGTTTGGTGTCATGTCAGGGCTGGTTGATGGGCTGAGCCCCTTGAGAAGAAGGTCAAGTCTCTTAAAATCAGGTCTGGGCTTATGTGAGGATTGTTTTTGGGCATCTCTCTCCTATTGTAGGTCGTAACTATTCCTAAGGATGACAACAGAGCTAAAGTGTTTTGGGTGTACTTTGATGGTGTGAAATCTCTTTTAAATGGGCCGTAACTTCTATTAGCCTTTCTCAAGCAGACCACAAATCTCTTCTTGCAAATCCATGGACTGAAAGGGGTAGTATCAGTTCAGATAGGCCGCAACCCTAATTTGGTGAAGGCAGGTATTCATAGAGGCTAGCTTGGGGTTGGGTTGAGCCTAGATGTGTGACATGAAGAGGACAAATTATCATGCAGGGAGGCCGCAACTATAGAAGTTTGTTTTGAATGGTTCTGTGAGGATTTAAATTGTGTCTGATGCCCTATCGAGGAGCAGCATTTAAACAACAGTGAATTTCCTACGCTTCTTATATTTAGTTGACTAATCCTTACAAATTCTTGATGATCTGCTAGTAGCCCTAGCAAGAACAAGGTTCTTCTACTATTTGTCACCATATTAAGAGGGCACATCTCGAGTGTACCAGAATTGCAACTGTAATGGAAGACAGTGTTAATGGATCTCCTAATTGGCAAGCCAATCTCGGCCTTTTAATTATTGTACTCTCTCTCTCGCTTTGTTGAAGCATTTGATTATAATAATAAGAAGAATTGATCAAGGGTTTTCCCCATCTTGGGGTTTTCCCTGGCTTGTGCCATATTCTTGCATTCTCTTCTCTTGGCTTGTCTTCAACACTTTTCATTTATGTTCTTTCTTCAATTACTGTCATATGTGAATGCTAATGGAAATGTAATTGATCAAATAATTGGGCTAATAAGGATCATCACTGAGTAACTGTCCTAAGCAAAGAACATGTGAACCGAAATTTAGCAAGTTGTTTGTTGGGTGGTGTTGAGAAACACACGCTTCTCACGCTTGAACCATGGGAGAAGATGGAGTAGTGTCCCTTACATGGACAACTCGAAACCAAGAAATTTACTTTCAATTCGATAGAAAAACATATGATGAGCTTTAGTGATGGCAAGCCTAAGACATGATTTGATGAAGGAGTATTTCACATTCATGAAGGGTGCCATCTCTATGCCTATAAATCTCTTCGGGACTAGTTAAAGTAGAGCATTGAATTCTAGAGCAAAGATATTGGAATGTCTGAAAAAGATCACGGATGAAAGGAAAAGGCATCCACATGTACACTAAGACGATCACCTTAGCAATGTCATGGATTGTCGAAGTCAATGTTGAAGTCAAGTTGAGAGTCAAATTGAGGTGGAAAGCAATTGTTGATGTAAAAATATAAAGCGATGAAGTCAAGTCAAAGATTGAGTGTCAAGTGTAAATGTGGTAGGAGATTTAGTCAGTGAAGTCTTCTCAAAATCAAAGTCAAGTTAAATCATTTAAAGATTGCCATTTCATGAAGAAACATTGATGTAAGTCTATTACTGAGTTGTCATTTTTGTGACATTTAGTTTGGCCAACTAGTGTCACAAGCATAGTTTTTAAAACCGGAACTGGTGACCGGACCGGTCCACCTAATGAATCGGTTTACCGACCGGAACCGGTCTAACCGGGACTGGTTTGGTCTAAACGAATCGGTTTTAAAAAAAACATTAAATAATTAATTTTTAATGAAACAAAACTATTTTTAAGATGTAAAACCATGATTCCAAGCCAATAGAGACAAAATATGCAAAGTTTGCTCATTTATATACCATGTAAAGATGAATATATCAAAATGGCACTGAGTGCAATACATATCATCGACAAAATAGCAAAATACATAAGAATGAGGCTCTAAATGGCCTATAAAGTCCAAAATTAATGCTGCAAGCTATGAGGCCATTGGCCGACAATCCTAGTACAAGTCTACAGTGTACACATGATCAATCATCAAGTTCATCACCACTACTAGACACAGGATCATCATCAGGAGCTACATAGACATCATCTGGTTCAGAGTCTGAGGATGCCTCAGCCTGATTTGCAACCTCAGTATCAATGCCACCAATGACAATAGAAGTGGACCTAATGGAAGCACGAGTTTGTCGACCTGCACGACTAGTGCCTTGCATTGGTTCTTTGCCTTTCCTTGATGCCGCTACTGATCCTGGTTCTGATGCCGCCACATAATCTGCTTCATCCTCCGTTAAAGCCACGTCGATATCAAAATCAGCCTCAAACATAGGATCTTCAGTCTCCTCCACCCATTCTGATGTTGGATCAATATCGTCCAACACAATGGGGTCTAAATTAGGTGTTTTGCTCATCATTTGGTTCCTCCTCAGTCGAAGGTTGTATTGCATGAAAACAAGATCATTTAACCGTTTTTGTTCCAAACGGTTTCTCTTCTTCGTGTGTATGCGCTCAAAAACAGACCAATTGCGCTCACACCCTGAAGCACTGCAAGTTTGACTGAGGACTCTAATTGCAAACCTTTGCAATTGAGGACATTGGCCACCAAATGACTCCCAACAATGTGATGCAAAGAAAAAAGACATTAATTAGTAACATAGTTTATAATTTGAATTGTAAAGAACGTAAACAATTTTAACTTGAAAAGAAAAACAAAATGGAAATTGGAATTGCTTACTTGGTTGGTCCACATCTCTTGCCATCTTTGCCAAGTTTTTGCCAAAAGTACCACCTGCCATGTTGAAAACAGTAAGCTGTCTATGTATTTCCCACTGGTCTGCATGGCTAGGGACCATGCGCTCCAAGCAATCAATCAATCCAGCTCTGACCTCCCCATCATGCAGATCTCCTAGCCGATTTTTATAGTGATACTTTGGGTTCAAAAAATACCCAGCTGCATGTATAGGACGATGGAGTTGATTGTTCCATTTGTTATCAATGATCTCCCACATACGGCCATATTTAGCTAACTTGTCCTTGTAAGCTTCCCGTATCTGCTCCTTTGCCTGATAGCCCATGGCCAATTTTTCCCCATCCACCAACCTTAGCACCTTAACAAGGGGCTTGGTAATTTTCACAACCTCTAGAGACCTTTTCCAAAAATAAGTGTCTAACACTTTCTTTTTGGTGTCTTTTCCATCTGGTCTACGAGCCCACCGAGATTCAGACCATTCTTCAGAGGAAAACATTTTGTGCAAGTTTTTATGTTGACCATTGAGACATTGCAACGTGAGGAAGTGAGTTGCAAATCTTGTAATTGCAGGCCTAACAAGCTCTCTGCCCCCAGTGTGTTTCCTCATTAGGCTCAATACTCATGAGTGGTTGTAAATTTATTTTGTAATGCACTTGGCATGCTTTATAGTGTTTTTTACCCACTCCACTTTGCCTATATCCTCAAGCATGAGGTCTATGCAATGTGCAGCACATGGAGACCAAAATATGGTCTTATATTTGGTCTCAAGCATCTTTCCAGCAAGAACATAGTTTGAGGCATTATCAGTGATGACTACACAACATGTTGCTCCCCAACTTCCTGAATAATGTTATCCAAAAGCTCAAATAGAAGGGTTGCATCCTTTACCTTATCAGATGCATCAACTGATTTCAAAAACATGGTTCCTTGAGGGCAAGAAACAAGGAAATAAATGATAGTGCGGTTCTTTCCATCGGTCCATCCATCTAACATAATGGAACAACCTGTTTTGAACCATGAATCTTTAAACTCAACCAAATACTCATCAATGGAAGATATCTCTTTTTGC
>APFE031700724.1:39852-51169 GCA_000404065.3 Pinus taeda | reverse complement strand
AAGATATCATCACCAGTATGCTTGATATACAGGTTTGCATCAGATGGGCTCTGTTGAAAGCCATGATCTGTCAGGTACTGATCAATTTTCATGTACCAAGCCCGAGGAGCTTGTTTCAATCCATAGAGTGCTTTAGCTAATCTACACACTTTCTGTTCTTGATCGGCAATCTTGAATCTTGGCGGTTGCGTCATGTAGACTTTTTCCTGTAAGTCACCATATAGGAAAGCACTCTTTACATCCATCTGATGAACTTTCCAATTGAACTGAGCTGCTAGGGCAAGGACAAGCCGTATGGTACTCATCTTGGCTGTAGGAGCAAAAGTCTCCTCATAGTCGATGCCTTCCTTCTGTGAGAACCCTCAAGCCACAAGATGAGCTTTATACTTGTCTAGGGTTCCATCAGCTTTGTATTTCACTTTATATACCCATTTGTAGCTAATGGGCTTTTTCCCTTCAGGAAGATCAGAAAGGGTCCACGTGTGATTCTTCTGAAGACTCTAGAATTCAGCTTCCATAGCTTGTTCCCACTCAGATGTACCCTTAGCCTCTGAGTAAGTTTGAGGCTCAAAGATACTGTGTAGGTTAGCCATAAGAGCAAAATTTACTGTAGACTGTTGTTTACTCTTATGTCTAGAAGTTCTTCCTCCAAGGAGTTCATCATCCCAGAGATCACCAATGGGTTTAGCCCACCATTTAGGCCGAAGAGTAGAGGAACCAATATCAGGAGGAGGTGGAGAAGGCTCAAGAACAATAGGGACAACAAGAGGAGGGTTATTTTCCGGAGGAAGCTCAGGCAGTGTATTATCAAACACTGATGCTGCATCATCCCTCCCATCAGGTGGACCTACCGGAAGAAGAACACTGTGAGGCTGATCCTCAGAGCACTGCTTAGAAGAAGAAGATTGAAAGAATCCTCTGTCTTCATCAAATACTACATCCCGACTGAAGCTAAGACGACCAGTGGCTATATCTATTAGTCTATAAGCCTTGTGATGATCACTGTACCTTGTCATCATGAGTTTCTGGCTTTTGGAATCCAACTTAGAGCGCTTAGCAGCTGGAATCCAAACATATGCAATTGAGCCAAATACTTTAAGGTGACTGATCTTAGGCTTACGGCCAGACCAAACCTCTTCGGGAGTTTTCCCTTAACAGCCTGAGTGGGTGATCGGTTAAGAAGATAAACAACAGTAAAGACTGCTTCAACCCAGAATTTGTTCGGAACACTCTTGTGTTGTAACATGGAATGAACAATTTCAACAACCGTGCGGTTGCGTCAACAACACTGTTCTGCTGAGGAGTGTAGGGTGTAGTTAACTGGCATTTGATGCCATGAGTATCACAGAAGTTAAAAAAGCAGAAGAACAAAATTCCCCCCCGTTATCTGTCCTAAGAGTCATGATATTACAGCCAGACTCTTTTTCAACTAAGGTTTTAAACTTCTGAAAGATACTAAATGCATCATATTTATATTTTAGAAAATACACCCACATCTTTCTACTAAAATCATCTACAATAAGCAAAAAATATTTGCAAGCTGTGATAGAAGATGTATTCATAGGACCACAAATATCAGCATGAATTAACTGGAGTACCTTAGATGCGCACCAAGATTCTCCATTCTTGAATGAAGACCGATGTTGTTTGCCAGCTTGACAGGGGCTGCATACGCCCAACTTCTGAGTCTGAATATCAGGTAACCCTGACACAAGTCCTTCCCGAGAAAGCTGAGAGAGATACTGCATGTTTAGATGCCCATATCGCTGATGCCATAGAGTGCTGATGGGAGAAACACGAGCTGCTAGAGCCACTTCTGGAGAATCACCAGTGCCAAGAAGCCTGTATAGACCATGATCTTCTAGGCCAACAACAACCGTAAGACTAGTCTCCCTGTCGATAATAGAGCACTTGTGCGCACTGAACACTACATCAAGCTGAGGAGAGTTCCTCATAATCTGGCTGACAGATAACAGATTAATTTCCATACCAAGAACATAGTACACATTCAGGAAGATGAGTGTGCGCCCACCAGACTGTATTTGAACTGTACCTCTGCCAACCACTGTGTATTTTTCACCTCCGCCAAATACCACGGAATCACTGAAAAGTGAGAAGTTAATAAACCAATCGCGCCTGTGAGAGAAATGGCGTGATGCACCAGAGTCAATGTACCAGGGAAAAGACGGAACATGATCTAAAGACCTTTTAGCCATAAAGGCGTAAAAGGCAGAATCTGTCTGCTCGGAATGTTCTGCAACATTTGCTGTCTGATGGAGCCCTCCCTGTTTCTTTTGCTCAGAAGCAATCCTTTGTCGGCAATCTTTCTTCATGTGGCCGAACTTGTGACAGTAATTACACTGCACATTTTTTTTCCTAGCAGGATCAAAAAACTGAGAAGAACCTTTCTGCTGAAAGGACTGATATTTGGCAGCGAAAGCATTTTCTGAGGAGATTGATGAGGCACCACTACCAAACTATTGTTTCCAACGATCCTGCTGCATGAGTTTGTTGCATAGCTCCGGAAACTTCAGATCAACATTAGTGGAGGTAATGTTGAGTGTTTCTATGAAGTGTTCATAAGATTTTGGTAAACATTTCAGAGTGATGACTACCATATCTTCTTCCTCCATGGTCTGACCAATGGCTTCAAGTTGATCTCAAATGTCTTTAATCTTGTTAAGATGTTCTTGTAAAGACATATGTTCGTCCATCATGATGGAGAACAACTGATTTTTGAGAAAGAAAGCTCGGCTCTTGTCGGATGTCTCATGTAATTCCTTCAGCTGTTGCCAAATTTCAGCAGCGGTTTTTCCGGAAGGAATCTGTGGTAACTGATCATCAATCACAAAAAGTTTGAGAAGCATAACAACCTCTCGATTTCGATCATCAAACCTATCTTGATCGGTCCCAACTGTACCAGGACGGAGCTCTTTGTTCAAAACGAGCTGGTCAAGACGGTTATATTAAAAAATGGTCAACATTCTCTGTTTCCAGATGTTATAATTGGTGCCAGTAAAGCGCTGATTGCCTTCCGCATTAGATTGGTTAGCGAAGCCCTCTGCACGTTTCCCAAGACACAAAAAAACAATAAAGGTGTCTGGAACAGATTTCACTGTAGATGCCAACAGATCAGATAAAATCTGACAGGTGCTGGTGTAATAAAAAAAGTAGAACCAAAAATAATTAATTCTGCCTTCAGCAATATGTCCCAGATTTACGCAAAACAGAAGACAAATCTGCTTAATATTAAATCCTGCTTAATATTAGAAATTCTACCGTGTCAACTTTATTACCACAATCTGGAAATTTTGAATACGCACAACATATACTGTCGCTGCGTATGAATGGGCGTCCACAAAGGTAAAACAATTTTACGGATGCAACAGCCTCGAATTCAGCTGCAAACCTGCTGACCAATTTAACAAAGCAATGTTCTCCGTCACCAACCAATCATGTGCAAACACCTCAAAAACCCGAGAACCTGTCAATTTTCGTAGAGAACCCGTCAAACGTTTCAGCAGGTCCACTATACGCCTTCAGAAAACCCTCGAACGATCTCTTGGATTTGTTTATTGTCAATCGATTCTCGCTAATACCACAGAAATCTTAGAAGAACAAACGGGGGACGAAATCTGTGTCAAAAACTTGGCCGCTAACCTGTAATTTTCCCGCGAAGTTCCTTTTTTTTTTTACTGTTTCTAGGGCTTAGACACCACGCGGACGAAGAATAGCCTTCCGTTAGAAGGTATGCAGAAACTCGGATATCGATAGACACAACGCGGACGAAGAATATGGTATGCCCGCTGTTAGGAGATATTCAGGAGCTCGGATATCGATCTATGGCGCTCAGTGACCCTTTCTCGACACCTTTTATAGACCAGACTTCCGTCCAGGGTTTGGAGACGAAGGAGCTGCGAACCATATCAAAACTGAAGATTATTTCCACCAGCGGTCTTGCAGCAGCAAACTGGAGCAGCGAATGGCCACACTCGTACAGAAGACGCCCGATATAACCTTACACAGAGAACCAAGCAAGAACCACAATGCCCAAAAAAAATTCCAGATTTTAAGATAGCAAATTCGAAATGAAGCCCAAAAATTTTCCATGCAATTTATTTCGAAAAAAATAACCTGGCTCTGATACCATAAAACAATGCGAAACACGCATATGTATTTCCAATGAATGAATTGAATTGATGAGCAAATTGAAGTTCAATAATAATACAAAGATATTTACAGTGATAGAAACATCAAGTTTCTATTTAGGAAATGGAAACAATCAGCTTCATCTAAGAAACCGCTAAAAGAATAAAAATAGCAACAACTAAAAGAATGAGCATTAAATACTAAATATTATTATTCTAATATGGTTAGGTTTTTTTTTTTTATCAAATTTCATTTTCTTTTAGTTTGTATATAGTTAAACTTATGTATATTGTTTAGTTTCATTAAAAAAATAAAATAAATTTTAATTTAATTTTGTTTTGTGGTTTCAATTCTATATTAAAAATAAATAAGAAATCATAAAAATTAGAAAATCATAAAAAAGCAAATACGATTTCTTTTCTTTTTACGTTAGGATTATAGTGTTGTTACATAGTTTTTGTTTTAGATTTTTGTTTATGTAGATTTAATTTTGTTTAACGTAGTTTGTTTTGGGTTTTTAGTTTTTGTATCATTTTGTTTTGACTTTTAATCAAAAGAAAAATATAAAATATAAAATATAAAAAGGCATAAAAGTTTTTCTTTTTTTAAGTTAGATTTAGATTTAGATTAGTTAGTGTTGAAATTTGATTAAAGAAAAAAAAAAAATAATTAAAATATAAATATAAAAAAAAAAAATCCTAAAAGGGCAATCTAGGGTATGATGTTTAATTTGTTATAGTTTAGAACTTTATAAATTTTTAGATCAGATTAAATTTTGATTTTATTAAGCTAGTTTTTAGTTATAGATTTATTTGTTTTTAGTTCAAATTTGAAACTTTATAGCAAAAATCAATAAAAAATATATAAAAATCATATAAAAAGTTGTTTTTCTTTTTTGAAATATTTTTGCGTCGCATTTAGTCTTAGCATATTTTGTGACGTTTCCAAATTTTGGTGTATCTCACTAAGGCTAATAGATTTTTAATGTGGGATTAATATTTATCATTTTTATGTGGTTAAACATGCTTAAATGTTAATTTGAAGATTAGCTATATGAAAGTGATCATTGATTAGCATTTAAAAATTGCGTGGTTATTTTAAGCATATAATCCTTTGAATTTTAATTGCTGGATCATTATTAAAGCGTTGTACTTTTGTTGAATATCTTACATTTTGCTTGGGTTATTTAATGATAAATGATTGTTAATGGTGGAACCACAAAGATCATATTTTTTCAGCATTTGATAAACAATTATTTAAATCATTAACTCCATAAGGCACTGATCCATTAACTTCTAAGATCAATCAAGTGCTTGTCTTGCCTTGCTGTCTCCCAACCCAACTGGTCCACAGTTGGTCTTCCTTTGTCCCATAGGGTCTACCCCCCTTAGCCTCGGGAGACGGCTTAAATGGAGAGATCGGGGATCAAAGTGACAATCCCCGGTCTGAGCGTTGTGACAATTTGTGCGACAACATTTTTTGGCGCCGTTGCCGGGGAAAGAGTTTTTCTGTCCTTGGTTTATTCGACACTCATCATTCTTTCATCTTTCTCATCTCTCATTTGAGCTGGCAGATTCAACATTTTTTGGCATCATTTGGATTTTTTCATCACCTTATCTTTCGTCATATCAGCAACTTCTTTTCACTTCGTTTCTTGTTTGGGTGGCGACTCCATTTTTATTTCTTTTATTTTTCCCAAGCAAGAATCCTCCTCATATCTGCTTGTTGGTTGCTTTTTGGATGCTAGAATTAGATTCATTGTTCAAGTGGCGACTCCACTTCTTTCATCTCTTGATTTTCTTGAGCAGAGATCTCTTTCTATCATCCATTTGGTCCCTTGTTATTCATCATGGATTATTTGTTTAAACCATGTCATTTTACTGATGATCTCCATGATTTTCCGAAAGTGGCCATTTCTAAATTATCTCTGTTCTCAGGTGGTGATTTAGTCGCTGTTAGAAAGCATTTAAACAAGTTTACTTGTATAATGATTATATATTGTAGACTTCCTCAATATAATCATGAAGATGTCAAAATGCGTCTATTTGTCCTTTCTTTAAAGGGTGATGCTTTGAATTGGTTTAGTAATTGTCTTGAAGACTCTTTCACTTCTTTAGAAGACATTTTCAATGCTTTCAAAGATAGATATGGTCATCCAGATAGCTCGTCTTGTGCCCCTAAAATTGTGAAACACAATGAAAATAATCTTATGAAAGGTCCAACTGTCGATGAAAGATTTCAAGACAATTCTTCTTATCAGAATGTGCCATCCACCTGTACCATTGCAGATCAAATCCATGATAATGGAAAAGTAGGGACAAATTGTAAAATCAGTGTTGACAATGAAAAGGAAGATCAGAAGCAAATTATACAAGAACTGATGCGGCTGGTAAAAAATATGGAGATCAATCAAACTAATTACGCCAATGATGTGAAAACTTTATGCACCCACCTGAAAAAACATAATAAGGAGATGGAGATCATGAAAATTAAACACTCTGATTACATAACTGACATGAAAAATCAACATGCTAAGGAAATTGAGGCCATGAAAACTAATCATGACACAGAAATTAGTTTTATGCAAAGCAAGTTATCAGGCTTAGAGGAAAATATGACGACCATGCAAGCAAATCATAAGAAAGAGATAAACTCTATGCAGCATTGCTTGATGACCATAAAGGAAAAGGATGATAAAGTAATAAAAGATATGGAAGCTAATCAGATATGTCTTCAGAATAAGTTATTGACCATGGAAGAAGACCATGCCAGGGACATCAATGCTATAAAGGTTGAACACTCTAGTCAGATAGATGTCATTAAAATATAGATTCAGAAATTTCAACAATGGTCAGAGGATGTGTAACGAATAAAATATATAAATAATATAAATATAATGTAAAAGATAATAATCATAAATAATAGTTAGTTAAGCTAGTAATTAGGTTGAAGAGGCATGTCTAATAGGACATGACTCTTGATGAAGAGACACTTGCTTGGTATATAAGCAAGCCTCTCGTTCTCATTTGTAATTCATCATCATTCTTGTTCTTATTCATTTATTTAATATATAATGTTTATATCTTCATGGATATCTTCATATTCCAAGTCTTCTGGAGTAATTAATTTTTGGAAGGAACTTTGTTCGCTTCATTTGGTATCAGAGCAGTCGATCCTCTAGGCTGCTTCACCGCTGCACAGAACCGCGTTCTCTGATCCAGGTCCTTGATCACCAAATTCGTCAACCTTGTTGTCGTCGTGACTGAAGCATTCGCTACAAGTTTGGAGTTTCTCCATCATTGATTCGTTAAGGCCCTTGGCCATTTCTTTAAAAAAAAAAATTTGGAATTTACGGAAAGAAAAAAGAAAAAATAATTATTGTTAAATAAAAAATAAAAACCCTGCTACCATATACATAGTTGTCGTCGACCATATACGGAAGTTCTATACTCATCTAGTCAACAATCTTTGCCTAGCAGACACCGCATTATGCTGCGGGCCATTGGCCTTGTTGGCCTTACATATTTCTTCATGCCTCGTCCCACCCTGCATTCAAAAAAAAACCTGAAGTTGCCCCTGCTACGTTGGCAACTGTGTCGTTCTACGGCTTCCGCTGACCCTGTGTCTTTCACTACTCTTGTCGGCTGCCTGCGTCCCCCGCTTCCGTTCGCTGTCTTGCTGGCTCCGTCCAGAACGACGCAGACTCCCGCCGGACACGTTGCGTTGTTCTTTTTATCTGCGGTGATTTGCGGTCCATTTCTGTGGGCTCTGCAGTGACATCTGCTCGAAGGGTCGGCGGTCAAATATCAAATACGCAAATAAATGCACAAGTCGGGTTATAGACTGATATGTTGTGACGGTGAGTTATATTAAACATCACGAGTTATATAATAATAATAAGTGATATGGTGGGTGAGTGATAGATTATAATTAAGTTGATTAATTATTTAAAACTATATTATATAATTTTAATATAGTTTTTGATAGTTCATTTAAAAATATCAGTAAGTTATAAATAAATATTAATACTTGTAAATATATATATATATATATATATATCTTAAAAAAAAAAATTAATAGAAGAAAAAAAAACGCGCTATTATAAAATTAAAAGAGAAATTTTTTTTTTTTTTTTTCTTTTTTTTTTTTTTCTTTTTTTTATATATAAAAGAAAATTAATTAAAAAAAATATCCGAAGTTCATTTTAACAAAGTAAAAATGGAGTCAACCGTTGACAATAAAGAAATTGAGTGTAGTTCAGAAATGAAAGAGGGAAGATTTTCTAAAACTTTTAGTAAATGTGTTGATACACTATTTAAAATCAAGGGATCACTCGCAGGAAGAGATATCATAATCTCTATCAGTCCCGTTGAAAAAAGTAATTATGTTACTCCTAAATGTGCTAACCAATTGGTGATTCTGAATCAAATATAGTTGAAACAAATATTTATGGCGAATATGACAAACAATATGACATAAGCAATCTACACCTAAGTATTGGAGATTACACTTTTACCTCGCAATTCATCGTGAAAACCTTATTTCTTGACGATAGTGACATTGTTTTGGGATCACCTTAGATGGAAGCTCTAGGATCTGTCATCTTAAATACAAAGAAAGAGTTTTTAACATTTTCTCACAAGAAGAAGAAAATAACGCTCCAAGATTTTACACTAAAACCAAATTCAGTAACACCAGAAGATATCTCAGATATTTCACAAGTAATGTCTCAAGAAGGTAAAAAGGTATTACAAAATATGCAAAAAGAAATTGACAAAATCAATGTTGACAAAAATGAATAAGTTTCTCGATTTAAAAACCATAGCAAAAAATTACTATCTCAAATTAAGAAACTTAAGATAGATAAGAAATCATTAGAAAACAAAGTACAACAACTTATCGAGAAAGAAGCATCAAATGTAGGGATTCAAGTTGATGACAAAACAACAAATACCAATTCAGTGAATGTCACAACTCAGGAAAAAGACAAGCAAGTTGAAGAAAAGATGCGCTTGGATGTTGCAGTTCAGACAATGAACTTCCCAAGAGAATGTTCCATAACCAACTCAATAACATCTTTGTCAGAAGAAAATATAAAAATTGCCACATGCCCAATAAGGTAAAGTCAAACCAAAAAGGTTCCATATCGACATCCGAATCACGAGAATAGACAACTCAATCAAGCTACGTATATGTACCTTTCAGAAACGAAACAACGAATTGATGTTCCAGAGAATAGTGATGTAACCTCAATCTAGTCTTACGCTAACAAGACGTTACAAAATTCCAGTGATCAAAATACTGGACAGAAAATTAATATCGAATGGTCTGATCCCTTTTCAGTGCGACAATTTTGTTTGTCACTAAGAAGATCTTATCAACTTGTATCGACGAGGATGACTATTCCGAGATAGAAAGACTTTAAAAACAGAAAAAGAGACCAAGCCTTTTTCATCGACAAGCTTTGAGGACAAAGCTTTTTGAGGAAGAAGACAATGTAACGAATAAAATATATAAATAATATAAATATAATGTAAAATATAATAATCATAAATAATAGTTAGTTAAGCTAGTAATTAGGTTGAAGAGGCATGTCTAATAGGACATGACTCTTCATGAAGAGACACTTGCTTGGTATATAAGCAAGCCTCTCGTTCTTATTTGTAATTCATCATCATTCTCATTCTTGTTCATTTATTTAATATGTAATGTTTATATCCTCATGGATATCTTCATATTCCAAGTCTTTTGGAGTAATTAATTTGTAGAAGGAACTTTGTTCCCTTCAGGATGAAAGAAACCAGGGAACGTCAATAGATCAGGAGCCTCCTTATCTGTTGCAACAAGCTCCATCTTATTATGAGGTCCTTTGTTCCATTGAAAAGTGGATAATTGAAGGTGACCTGGATAAAAGGGAAATTAATAATAAGGTTGATGCTCACACGGTTAATCCACCAATCATAGAAGATCAAGTTATAACTCATGGCACCTGTGAGATTGGTCCATCATCCTTGACAGGGCAGATGCAGAATGAAGAAAGACATGCCACGCATATCTTACATACTTTATCTGAGAGCTTTGAAGCAGAAAGTTCCACGTCATCAGTGATACAGCCTGCCACGAAGAAAAAACGCAAGAAAAAGAAAATGAGAAAAAGATTTGATGCATCAGACAACCACGAGCAACTTGATTTTCGGATAGGGAAAAGTCTTACCGTATGTAGAATTGGACATGGCACATCCGAGAAGCAGCCGACAGATTTGCTTGAAAGCAGGCAAATGCTCAGTATACACTATATTGAACACATCTGATGCCATGGGGCATCCTTTATATTTCTAACCCTACTCCTTGTTTTTTCAGCATTTTCATCTCTGTTTTGGGATTAGATTTACCTTTCATATTACTAGATAGTTAATAAATGAAGAGCTTATATCTTTCATGTACTTAATGTTATATGATGATTTCTGGATGGACGCTACTTGTGTTTTGTGGTGTGTTGCGTGGATGCAGATTCTGGATTCTCACATTCCTACAATGCAGCAACGTGTCCCCAAGTAGAGCCAGATGTTGACCGCTACGTGTCAACTACCCATAGCAGTACACTCCCTTTTTTAGCAAAAGGAATAGCGCTTGAGCGACGTGTCCGTGCCATTCGACTGTCATCATCAACCCAATCATATTGTTTTGTAAACCCAGTCTGCATGTGTAAATTGTAAATAATCTTAGCAGATCTGGGTCATGTATGTAAACTGCCTAGGCAAACCTAATTTTTTGGTGATAATCTACGTTTCGGAAAGTTTTTGTCTCATCGATCCATAGTTGGCAGAGTTTTCCTCAAGCCTAACCCCAAAGCTGGAATGAATTTTGTCATTAAAATATTAGGGGAATCCTAGTGTGTTTTGAGTCTATGTAAAAGTAATTTGGAAATAATTCTAACTATTTGGTTAGGTTATTACAAATTGCTTGATCTGCTAGATTATAGTTGTGTCGCAGAACTAAGTAGTCTATGAGGGTTTATGTCAAATGGGTTTTCCCCCTTGAGATGTAAAATTGTAAAAGTCATGATGTAAAGTGTCTTGAGGGTTAGAAAATGTTTTAATTCCCTCATAAGTCCTAAGTCCTAGGTCCTAGGTGATTTTTCCAAAGGCTAAGTTCGAGGATCCAAAAA
>APFE031700724.1:0-33261 GCA_000404065.3 Pinus taeda | reverse complement strand
GGGGGGGGGGGGGGGGGGGGGGGGGGCGATTCCTGCAACTATGCTTTGGACAAATGTCTTCCACTCCTTGGAGACTGCATTCAGGGCAGTCCTGACCATAAATTATGGATCCGTGTGGACCCCACGAAAGTAAGCTGATTGTGAATCTCCTGCAACCTGAGAAGGAATGGATCTATCTGCTCTCCCTTCTGCATCTGATACGACCACAACTAATTCTCCAATAGCTTCTTCCGCTGCACGGAAGTGCCTTGATACAAGGTTGTCAAAGTATCCCACATCTCCTTTGCTGTGTATTTTTCAGCAATATGTGGTATGACATGATCTTTTTGACCCTGTCTAGGATCATGCACTTCGCCCTCGCCATTGCATCCTCATACTTCTCATTTTCATTTGGGTCGACCGGGATAGCCACGATTCTCAAGGCAAAGTCCTTGATGCGATGTCGATCCAGGACTGTCAGGATCCTGACCTTTCAGATGACAAAGTTGGAAACCCCGTCCAACTTGTCTTGATCCCTCAGTCCGTTCACTGCCATTTTAGCTCCTCTTTTGTACTCCCTCTGATATTCGACTTCCCTCCTTGAAATCTCCCTCTAAGTCCTGATTTCCCTCTTGGAAATCCTTTGGCCAGCTGTCGAACCGCTCCTCTACAATCCTCCTTGCAACTGCAACTCGGATCTGGATTTCTTGGCTAGAAATCCGTCAAGGCAACAACTCCCTCTACCTTGGTTCCATATCCTTAGGTACTATTCTGCACTGACGAAAACAACACCCCACCAGCGCCTCAAATCACAATCTGCACACAGCTGCCCAAGCCCCAGAAACCAAAGAAACTGAGCCTTTCAGGTTCTACGTAATCCCGACAACGGCTAAATTTGCTCCTCTCGGCCATAACGTTGATCCTTCCTGGCTGAGAAAGATGACCTGGTTTTTTGTAGGTCTGATCTAGCCCTCTCTGCTTTTGCGCTGACCCTCTTGCTGGCTCGAAATGGTGACGCAGGCCCTCTGTGTCACTTCTTCTCTGCTGCTTCTGCTGTGGAACAACGCTATCTCTCGGGACAATTGCTACTGCTGCAAATTTTTCAGATTTCTCCTGCTGGCATCTTTAGTTCTCCTGTGATTTGCAATGCTTTGATACCATATTGAAATTTCTAAGTCTGACACATTAGAAATCCCTACTGCATTATCTGCTTTATTATCTTCTACTTGTTCTTTCCATTAACAAGTTATTTATAAATATAAATACTGAAATAAACACAAATGCAGCGTTAACACATATACAGATCAACAACTAAAATAACTGAGAGAATTACACAAGTGACCCCATTATTTTTGGACAATCGTCCTCGGAAAAACCAATGTGGGAAAACCGGTGCAACAGATAGAGGGTTTTATTATTATGCAATTTCTGAATACAACTAGGGTGCCAGAAATGGCTCACCCAACAGAGAATGCCGTTGGCAGAAGTACCTCTCCTTAGAGACAGATATTCCGGCTGATTAGTCACTGCATGATCGATCCCACAGCAACTACGACAACTTCTTAGTTGGACAACGAAAGATGCTCCAAGTTTCTCCACTACTCTGCGTCACTTTGCTAGGGACTACATCACCCTCTCAGATCCAATCTGCCCCACGAAAATTTCCAGCGTTGCCTCTTGGCCCTGCGTCAGCGCTGCTAGCCTTTGCGCAGCTACTGATGCCTCTGCGTCAGCCTCTTGGCTCTTTGTGTCAGCCCTTTGGCCCTTTGCGTCACCCACGCTGGCCTCCTCAGCTTCTGCATAAGCCCCAACTGTCTCTACGTCAGCCTTCCCAGGCTTTGCGCGGTCTTTCTAGCACTATCTCTACCTCTCTGCTATGTATTCTCGGCCTCGTGCCAAACTGCCCCTCGCTGCAATAGATCACTTGTTTGATTCTCTCAGCGAACACCACTCCAGAAAATCGAATTGACTGATCAATTTGGAATCTTTCCAATTGATCCTCAAACCTTCTCTTATACTTTTTCTGTTGAGTCTTCAACGATTGAGATTAAGTCCGTAATCGATAGCTAAGATTAGATTTTGCTTGATCCTCATCTCTTGAAACCTTCTAACCCAAAATTATATTAATACACATTAATATTTTAATTTCCCTAAGTTTATACTTACCCCATTAAAAATATTAATTATTTTAATATCTCCTCATCTAGGTAGAATTTCTCTAAATGATTTCTGGGTTTTGGATATCTCATGTGCTTTAGCCTCTCCGCCAATTTTCATGGTTAGAGCACATCCAATGCTACCACAAATCAACAAATTTTCCAAAAACAACTGTGTTGATGTGATTGGTTTTTGTGCATGTATTTTTTTCTCTGTGTAATTATGTGATAACTGTAGTAGAATTTATTTTAATGTTTGCTGAAGGGATTTTGTAAATAACTTATTGAGAATAATAAGTAGGTGAAATAAATCAGTTGCTGAAATAGAATTTCGGGATAAATTTTTCAGACACTGTATAACGTAGTGACCAAATTCACCACACTGGAAACACTTGATCTTTGAGACGTCTTTCTTTTGCCTTCACTGCTCATGCTGCCCCTTAGATGCAAGGGCTGCATTTTCTTCCTCCTCCTTGGGCTTTGTCCCATTGCTGCTGTTGCTATAAAGTTTGCACTTGACTAACTCTCTCCTCATCTCTTCTTGCTGAAGAGCGGCCCACATCCCTTCCTAATCAAGCAATCTCTATCTGCCCAGGATGCTTTGGACAAATACTTGCCATTCTTTTGAAACAGAATTCAGGGCCAGCCTCACCATCTTGGTAGGCTGAGGTGTTAACCCCACAGCAGCCAACGAGTCTCGGATTTCTTGAAACCTTGTCAGGAACAGATTAATGTGTTCCCCCTTCTGCATCTGCGTGGATCTCATCTTCTTATCCAAGTACATCTATCGTTGCTCGGAAGAGCCTTTGTATAGCGTAGCCAATGCTTCCTGTTGACCACTAAAGTGGCAACTGATGATTATATGAAGACTCCATGCCCAAGGATGATCCAGAGGACACTTGTACCATCAGATATCATCAATGAACAAAGTTTTTTAACTCTATTTCTATTTTCTCATCATCTTTCTTGTACTCAAATTTCATACCGTGTGGGGAATTGTAATAAGTGATACTAGTAATGATGAGTTTTGAGTTTGTAACAGGCCTAGGATGTTGGGACTCGATCAACAAACGAGTATACCTTGGAGTGTTTTTTTATCTGGTTAATTATCCCTTCTTTTTTAGAGGCGGATAATTTTGGAGGTTTTTTCACTCACTTTTTATCTCAAAGCTGGGGTGATGGTTTGAAAGTTGAGCCCCTAACACATCTTAGTGTCTAGAGTCGATGTATATTACCATACTAGATCACACCAAAAATTTCGTGGAATTTGGTTAATCTCTAAGTAGCTATTTTTTAATTTTTTAGATTTTCTGCACTGCGGAAATTGCTAATAAAATTGTATTTGTAATGTAATAAGTGATGTCTAGAGAAGTTGTATGGGGTATGCGTATTAAAGTTTGCACCTCTCAATCTCAACTTTCTACTAAGACACACTTTGAAGAGTTAAAAATGTGTTTTGAACCTTCAAAACTCACTTTTCCTAAGTTTAATGGGAACTCTGGCAATAAATAATGCTAGAAATTAAATAAATGGAGAAAAATAAATATCCACACATGCTAAATGTTGTGGAAATGAGGTGGAAAATTATGGAGATGTTAAAGTGAAGTCCCAAGGTGATGTGGACTCCTAAAATCGAGGAAATGACATGTGCTGAAATAAAATCGAATTTCTGGCGTTAAATGAGAAAGCTGCTTACTTGGAAATGCGAATTTATGAAGTTAATGTGCATTTGGGAGGATTTGGGAGAATATTTGGTGGATATTTTTGTAGGAAATTGTCTCCACATGGGTTACCACCCATCTACACTTGTCATTCCATAATAAAATTCGAATTTGGCACATAAGGGAAGAAGAAAATGATGTCCACTTGCCGGAATTCTATTTTTACACTTGGTATTGGAGTTCCATTCAACAAATTCGAATTTCTCTTTGGGATTGTCACCTCATGTTACTTGTTTAATCTCTCTACCTTGGGATTGGTTCCAGTGCCATTTGTCATTGCCATTTTTCATTGGGATTTGGTCCCAACTCTCTATATAATAGAGCTATGGGCTCTCATATTGAATGCTGTTATAAGGTATTGTGCTTGAGAAAGCTCTACTCTTATGTACACTTGTTTTGAATTGCAATAAAGACTTTCTGGTTCATTCATGAGTTTTTCTTCTTTTGGAGTATGGCGATTGGCTCACTATTGGTATAATTTCCTTTGCTCATGCTTTGATTTATTTTATTTCCATATGCTCTTGTACATTTATTAATGTAAAGCTATTTTGCATTGACAATTGATTTAGGAGTATGCTCTAAGTGGAAATCTTTAGTTATTTTTCAATAAATTTCTAGAGTTTTGATATCATTGTTTATTTGCTAAATCTATATAGGACTATTATTTGATTGAAGTTTTGTAGAGGAAAAACTTGTTGGGATTCAAATATCAAGCGTGAGGGGAAGTCTTTGGAGAGGCCAACTCACTCTTAACACATTCTCCAAAGAGCTCTCATTGATTTTTTGAATTTCCATAGTTTTATCTTATAAAGTGGTTTCTTGCAGAGATTTTCTTGGACATAGTTTGTGTACAAATGAATATTTCTAGATTTAAACTTCTTTTAAAAATGTGTGATTTCATTGATTTATTTAGCTATTTAAAAGCATTTTCCAAGCTAGGTAAGTGACGGGGTTCAAAATTCACTCCCATCACTTGATTTGGTTTTGTACATTATTTTGTATCATACTTGTTCATTTTATATGTGTTCTACACTAATTTTGTCTTGGTTTTGCAGCTCATAGTTGGAATTTTGATTGCAGTTTTAACAACAAGTGCCTTGAGGAAAGACCATTATCTTTTTTGTAGGACACTTCAAGCAACCAAGATCTATTCTAGTTAGGCCGTGGACACTAGAAGGAGTTGCAAATAAGGCTAGACTGTGGGCCTTTGGGAGTTTGTAATTTTATGATTTTAGAAGGACTTCATTACCCTTTGAGGTTGCTATACTTTGGAGGGATATTCTAGCTATTTCTAGCTCTCATCTTGTACAAATCTGCTTCATCTTTTGGGCAGCCATTTAAGAGACTTTTACACCATTATAATATCTTGATAAAAGATCTATTTTTTCTTCTTCTTGTGGGAGCTTGGGTTTATCCAAGGCATCCTTTCTCCTTATTTAGAAGGAGGATTTTGTGTGGGTGGATTAATTTTGGCATCTCATCTTTTCTAACTTTTCTTTTTAGCTCATTTTGCATGTTCTAAAATTAACACAACCTCACCATCACATTTCAATTTCTGATAAACTTTGCGACAAGTTTCATTTGATGCTTTGCCTTTCATTCCTTTTGCTTTGAAGTATAAGTTTATATTTTGCTTTAGAGCAACTCATTTCTTAATGCAAGTATCTCAATTTGTGTAGTAAGTTTAATTTAGTTGTCTAACATTTGCTCTCTTTACAATTTGCTTCACTATAGGCTCATTTGTGGTTTTGCTCATTTACTCTCAAAGCATACTTTACAAGCAAACATTCAATTTTTGGCTTCATCTCATTTTCAATTTCTATAAGTTTATGGTTTGTGACATTCTACTTGGAGTAATTTACAATTCCATTTATTTATGAAGCTTATGTTTACATGTCTTGTACAACTTTGAGAGAAATATTTCAAGTTACATCATTGTGAGTATTTCCATCTACTTGAGGCAATTTCTTTTTTTGCAAAGCAAATTTACTTGCATCACTTTAATTCACTTAAAAACTAATTTCCGTTTTCCAATTAGAGTTACATTTGCAATTCACTTTGAGCATTATCTCATTTCCATTATTTTGAAGCATTGCAAATCTCATTGGGAAAACTTGCATATCATTTACAAATTCTAGCAAAGTTTGCATTTTAACTCAGTTAACCTCCAAACATAAGCTTGGTTGATAGAAAGTATAGGGAAAAAGACTTTATTGGAAAGTTCTTCCATCTGGTGCGAAATAAGGTAAAAGCGCTGTGACCCTGCAGTTATGAAGGTGGCTTGTCCCTTTGTAGGAACGAAGGAACACGCCGGCTTGTTAATGACACCTCCGTGCCCTCACCCCCTCTTTTTCAAAGTCACCCAAATTTTTACCCTTTGGTAAGAGCTCAAGAGGAGAACTTCTCATTTATATTAAACATTTTAGATTAAACATAACCAAGACTAATTGCATTCAAATCTAGTATAGGTGCATCTCATGCTAATACATCTTATGATTTCACTTGCAATTGTCCATTTTACCTGTCATTATTGAATATTTTATGTTGGTAAACATTGTTTCATTTTCCTTTTGCAATTAAAACATTAATTTCTTTTTCCTTTTGCAAGATATCTCTATATGCTTTGATTTAGGCATTGATTATATTTTGAAAGCATTTTATATCTTGTATCGATTATCCTGCTAACATCTTTGTCTCCATTTCAGGATTGCTTTGCTTTCATTTTGGGAAGCATTTTACTTTTGTTTTGAGCAAATGTATTCATTCCTATTGAACAATTTATCTTAAGCCACTAGTTTTATGGTTTTATTATGTTAATTATTTTTATTGCTCACATCATATTTTGTTCATAATTCTTAAAAGTAATCCACTTTCACTCTAACATCTCTCTTAGAACCTCACATTTCTTTTATTTTAGTTTTCCATATTAGAGACCCCCTCATAACTAACCTAGGAGATAGCTTAAACGCAGAGTGAGGGGATTTAGTGTGACAATCCCTTCTCTTAGTTCCTTGCCACCAACCAAACCTTGTGGGGTTGAAGGTTTTTCTCACTGATTTGTGGGTAGGTGTAGGCGGCAGGGTCAACACTTCCCACATCCGCCGGGTAGTATCCTTGCTGGCAATGTGACACAACACGTGATCTCTCACTCCGTCAAGGATCAATCGCTTGGCTTTTTCATCTCACCATTGTACTTCTTGAGCGGATCTGGATCCGCGGATACAACTAACATGCTGTCGACACGGGTTTTGAGATTGTGCTCATCCAGAAAGAATGAGATCCTTGCCTTCGAGATCACATAGTTGGATGCACCATCCAACTGATCTTGATCTCACAACCCATTATTTTCCATCTATGCCAACAAAATGTTGAACTGCCTCCTCTCTCTTCTGCGTAGCTACTAGGCTGGCCTACGCACTTGTTGCTGGAGTTAGTAGATCTGCTCCTCTCTGCTGCTGCTCAACATTTAAGAAATCAAATTCCCTGGCTAGGAATTCTCTGAGGAAGAAATTCCCTCAAGTGTCTCCTTCCTTCTTTTGACGTTTTTCTGCCCCAGCAGACTCTCACTAGAAAACTGCTCTATGTTGAAGCTTCTGTGCTACTTCCTCTAACACTGCCAAACTTCGATCTCGAAGTCTTTCTCTCTGTCGACTCATTCAAAGAGAGACTTTCCTTGAAATTTTTTCCCTCTTGGCCTGGACTGCGCAATCCTTTCGGGGATTCGATTTGTTGCCTACGCAAGACTTCGACTTCCCTCCTATTCAATGCTGGGCTCTTCTGACTCTGCTCTCTTCCTTTACCCACGCTCTAATACCGTGTGAACATTTGGAAAACCCAAATTTCTATTGCAACAACTGATTAAGTTTCTTCTATTTTTCAAATAATGAACAAATTATTTACTGTGTTCTACGGTAAATATGGAAACCAATACACTGTAGCCTCAACTAATTAAATTAATATGCGGAAACAAGAAGCTAAGCAAGAAAGAAATACACAAGTGACACCTTATTTTTGGACAAATGTCCCGGGAAAAACCCAATGCGGGAAAACCGGTGCAGCAGCTGAGGGTTTTTATTATTAAGTAGTAGTTTTTTGAATACAATTCGTTGGATGCTCAATTGACTATCTGATACAGAGAGAAAATGGGCAAAAAAAATAGCGAGATGATCTCACCCTGTCACTGGAAGAACCGACACTGATCTGCACTGGAGATGAGCTTCTACGCTGCCTTTGCGTATTTTTTGTCACTCCTACACAGTGATTGCATCACTGTAGCTGGGACTGCGCTGCACCTCCTTCTGATCCTCTGCTGGCTGGAAACTTCAGCTCTCTGGCATCCCTGTCTCACACCCTGACTTGGGCACTAAATTTTGACTATTCCTCAACAGAATTTCGATCTCCCTCCAAAGCTCTGCGTTGCCACAACATAGCTCTGCATGGCCCTACGTCAACCTCTCTGGACGTCTTTCTGCCATCTATGCCTTGTAGTCTTCGAACCAGGAAAACTTCCCTCTTGAAACTATCCTTGCCCCTCAATGCAAGAAATCTCCTCGATCGATTCTCTAGCAACTGCTGCGCTGCCTTCTCTAAGAAATTCGATCTCTTGATCTCTCTCTAGTGCGTTTTCCAAATGCCCATCAAATTCCTTCTTATAATCCTACAGTTGAGTAATCAGTGACCCATATTAGATTCTAATCAATGGCTTAGATCATTTGGACTCGATCTCCATCTTCTTCTAGAAGTTTCACCCTCACTTTGATTAATATCCTTTAATTATTTTAATTTCCTAAGTTTAGACTAAGGCACCCATTAAAAATAATTATTTTAATAAAACCATCTCCCTGCGGAATTTCCCAAAACGATTTCTGGGTATTGTGGAAAACATGTGTCCTAGCCTCCTTGCAAATTTTGAGGTTTAGAGCACATTCGATGCTACCAGAAATCAACATTGATATGCTGGAAAGTACGGGGACACATTGGATCTTATGCGAGATTGCAGACGGTTTTCATTTTGGGTTTGGTCTCCTTATAGGGGGTTTTAACCCTCCAAAGAGATACATTACCACATGTAGGGTGTGTGCAGAGAGCCACGGGCCTTCACAGTAACATGTACTATTCCATGGATCCCTAGAGTCATTTAGAGATCGCTTATGGTTCACCTATTGGAAGAGGAAGATGCACTTGGTTCACCATGCCCAGCTGAGCTCCATAGTCACATAATGCACTTGGCAGATGATCCAAGACTTGTATGGTGATGTGGCATCATTTATACTATGATCCGAGCCCTTGCAAATGCTCTACAAGCATCTTTGATTTGATTGGAGACCCATGAGAACATTTGTGTGCCCCCACACCCACTTGGGAGCACCACAGGTTTATACATGGAGAACAAGGGGCCACCCCCTTGTCCACTACTTTGGGAGTCCTATTTCACATTTTGGCACCTATGGACTTCATTAGGCCTCCTCTAAGGCCCAACGACATGCATTATTGATCATTTGATCTCTTGAGAGGCTTATTCTTTTATTTTGATTAGTTTGGTGAGCTTGTCACCAAAAGTTAGTTATTTTGTACATTATTTTATTTCAGGGGCTCAATTAGGCCTTATTAGACAAATCGAATTCATTTAGACATATATAAATACAAGTGATGTGATTTCGTTTTAGCATCATCACTTGGATTAGGTCATATCTTCGAGTGAGATTTTCGCTATCTTTTGAGGATGAAACGTTTTGGATGAATGGATGTATTTCAATGTTTGGTTATTCTCCTTTGTCTTGGAGCTTCTATGATTAGCATATCTTGGTGATTGGATATATTCTTATTACATGTAGGTACTATGTTAATGCTATTTTGATTCTTTATTTTGCTGCATTCATGATATTGGGATTTTCGCTATTCTAGGGTTAATTTGCTACTTTTCTTGGAACGAAATTGTGGAAATTAAATCTTTGAATAGTGTTGTATCATGATTGGGCCATGTTTGAATGAATGAATGTTCCTATAGACATCCTTGTTTTGACAAGTCACCAAATATTGTTGAACGAAGTATAAATGACCTTGAAGCTACTTCCATTATGCTCTAATGCCCAACGAAGTTTTCTTTTAGGCCTCCTTGACAAGTGGAAATCAATCCAAACTCTAAATCTTCCATGACTCCATCTCTCCCAAAGGACAAAGCACTGGTCCTCCTCTGGTGATCACTTTAAATCTTATTTTTTTCACCTTGCCCTTTTTTTCTAGGCCTAGCCTACATAGGTCACCTAGGGAATCAATTATCTTACAATCGAGCCATCCAAATACTTCAATTTTTGGTCCACAACTATGCTCGTGTGTTCTCAATAAGCCCTCCAAATTTCATGAGATTCCGACGGTAGGATCTTGAGATATCGCAAGCCCTAGCTCGAAGACCAATTCTTGCCCTTGGTTTCCCTTAGGCTAGAAACCTCTCTTGGATTCTTGCATTGCCTTTCATTGAAAATTCATTCCTTGATCCCTTTCCCCTCCCTAATTAGGTCAAGTATATCATTGGTTGCTAAATCCTGTCCTCTTGACCTAACCTCGGGTCCACTTGGTCCCATGTGGTCCCATGCACTAACAAGATTAATTCTTCAAAGATCACGTAGAACCCATGTTTCCACAAAAATTCTAGGGCTTAGGGATCTCCTTGACACACTCTCAAAACATAACCCTTGAAATTCTCCCCAAGCCCTTTCTAGATAGCCTTCCATCTTGTCTTCCAAGACAAGCAAGCCACAATCTTGACCCTCTCTTGTGAATAGGCTTCTAGGATCACCTTTCATCCTATCTTTGATCTATTCATCTTTGTGATCCTTATCTTACAGGGTCTCCTCCCATCGATGAAAGTCTATAAAGAGTAGGGAGCTTTAGTGGAGGTGACAATGGGCTATTGCTTTATTGTTGCCCTTGACCTAGAAATTGTCCCTTTAGGATTCTCTCCTAGGACCCCTGCTAGTTTGAGCGATAACAGATCTGATCCTTCGAAGTTTTTTTGGTAACTCCTTTCTTGGAACTTTGACAAAAAGTGTGCAACAAGACGAATTACCCCCACTGGTTGGTTCACATGAGTGGGAGAGGAAACCACCTTCTACTGTTGTTTCTTGCTAAAAGGAATTTTGAACTAGGATCCCAAGTTATGCTGCATTCCATTTTATAGAAGCCTATATTTCATTTTTGGCCATCTATCTGAATTTGCTTAGTTATGTCCTTTACTAGTTTTCATGTGTGATTCACAGGTCACACTACTACTGAATTTCTTGTACGATGGCTGAAAGAATCAATGTATTTGTAATTGGAAATGGAAACATCGTTTACCACCCTTGTAATGCTTGGTTTATCTTCAAAGCATACCTCTTTGATATGGAAGAACTCTTTCTTATATTTAAAGGAGAATGCTTGTCACTTTTGTTTAGTTGCTATTATTATTGTCAATCGTATTATAGGTTTCTGTATACTATTGGAACTTTTTTACAAGGTATCCTACTTTTTCTATATGGGTGTGCTAGTTTGCATTAGAATGGAATGGTTCATTTTAAGAGTAGCTTAATGGAAATAAAATAAACTGACTGACTGATTGTCATTTTTACCAGGGTTGGTGTTACAGCTGGAAAGGCAGCTGGAATGGAGGTTGTAGCTGTGCCATCTATTAAAAAACAGGCTACTCTGTACACTGAAGCTAACTGTGTGCTAAGCTCACTGTTTGATTTGCGGCCTGAACGATGGGGTCTACCACCATTTGAAGATTGTAATTAACTAGTCCCTTGCTTTGTTCACTCCATGATTTCATCATCGGACAATGAAAATGAATTGAACTTTTTGTTTTATACAACATATGGATTTCACTGTGATTTTTAGGAATCTTTTATACATGATGTTACAAGATTCCTGTCGTAAATTGACTAGTAATTTAAAAATTACAGATGCCAAAATTTTAGAAAATTGCACAAAAGACATACAACTCAACTGTGTCAGAGAGAATATTTGAGTAAGAATTTTATTTAACATCCACGAGGCCAATTGGTTTGTGGGACAAATAGCTGAGATCTCTGTAAGTGAAAACTTTTACAAAAATAAGAAAGTTGGAATGCAACAATGCATGAATAAATATAAAATACATTGGAAGAAGTGGATGCCTCCTTGAGGCAGTTCTGACTTACAATCATAAACTATGGAATCATGGATGTACTTATCAGCATGACCCCCATGGGATGGGTCAACTTGTCTGTGACTCTGTGTGGCACGTCCTTGCGTCCCTTGTGATATTTTCTAGCTGACCATCCTAAAATATTTCTACCCAACTGTTTCCATCTATCACCGACTACTTCCTGATGTGGTTATATGCCTCACAATGGAGCCGAAATTGCTGCTATGTTTCTACTTCAGCTGCTCCCAGCATCTGACAAGTCTTGCAGTCCCATTCTTCTTTAGGCTCCTTTCATCTGTATGTCTCATATCTTAGTCTGTATGAATTTTTCCTTGGTTGGTCTAAAACATGTTTCTCTATCCATGACATATTGAGTTTCAAATATTTGTGTACCTTGATTTGCATGTGGGGTTTAACAGGTCTATGTAATACTGTTGAGGTTTCTGCGTGTTTCTCTTCCATGTACCTCTCCTGTACCAAGCCTGTATAAGTCTTTTCAACCCCTTTTTAATCTAGTGGGAATTCTTCCTTGAAATGTACAACTTTTGAACCATTTTCTGCACTGGAGCTTCTATGTAGTTTTGCCTTCTCTACAAGAATTTTTTGCAGATTTGACTACATATGCTTTTGCTGTCCATTCCAGACACTCTTTTTCTGTTCCATTACATATGACCAGGTTATTTGCATTGCACATGTTTAGGAGATCCTGTCAGAAATGAGTGATCTCTGTCCCAATCTACTGATTTTCTTTTCCATATCTGTTTGTCTTCTAATAGCAATCCTGGGTGTTTCTTGTCTCTGTATTATGCCAACTGCAAGTTCCCTGTTTGATTACTAAATCTCCACCAGCATGATGTTTCCCTTGTCTTTAGAATTTGTGATGTCATTCATGAGATAGTGGTAGGGTTCTTCACGTCTTCACTGTTGAGGCCATTCTGCCTGTAGAAATCAAGCTATTGTGGACAAAGTAACATGCTGCAACAAAGGTTCTAATGCTACTGTTTTTAGGTTACAAGCGTATGTATTGGTTGTGAACATGCATCTTTCTATGGTATTGTTGTGGTGCTGTTCTCCTTTATAAAATAGGTGATTCATCCATGTTCATTGTGGTTTTACCACACATGGTTTCTGTTATCACAAAATCTTGCACCCTAGTGCAAAGCCTTCACAAGGTACAAAGACTAATGAGACATTGTAAGTGTTGCCACTATTGCCTAGACAACTACATCCGTACTTTTAGTGATGGGCAAGTCCAACAAAAGGGATGCTTTCCTGGTAGCATCTAGAGTTCCCATGGCAAGATAATTCAAGTCTAAGGTCACCTATGTTACTACCTATTATCTGCTAGGTTGTACCAAGCAGAATCTGAAGATCCCATGGTCCAATGGCCTAGGCACTCATAAAATTTTTAAGAAGTCCAAAAGTCAACAAGCATTTGCTGACCCTTTCTCTCTCCTCTTTCTACTTTCTCTTTTTCTCAAATTCTGCAACCGTGTGGGGAATTGTATTAAATGTCGCTAGTATGATGAACTGTTGTAATAGACTTAGGCGACTTGGGACTCGATTCTCAAGTGAGTACACTCTAGAGTGCTTTTTTCACTTAGCTAATTATTCTCGCTTTTTAGTGATGAATAACTAGCTGAGTTTTTTCACTCACACACATCCAAAGCCAGAGTGTAGCTTGATGACCGAACCTTGGGTCCATCCTAATGCCTAGAGTTGATGTATGTTACCATGCTAGGTCATACCTAAAGTGTCGCGGTGTTTGACATGGTCTTCATAGGATTTTTTTAATTAATTAACATTTCTCGCAAGACGAGATTTTTAATTTATTCCTTATGTAAATTGTAAATAAGTGGTCTTAGGAAATGGCCGGGGCATGTGAATACTTAATTCAACTTCAGAGCCCCAACGTTATCATGAGACCCATTTTCGGGGTAAACAAATGAATATTCCCCAAGAAAATCTACTTTATCTAATAAAAGTGGCAAAGAGGACAAAGAAATTCAAAAAAGGAAAATTAATTGATAAGTGAAACATTATAAAAATATGTTCTAGTTAGGGGGACACGAAAAATTACTTGGAAATTAAAGAGAGGTCATTTGCCAAGTTGGAGGCCACCTTGGAATGCCAAATCAACAAGTAGTTGAAGGGACCACGAGTTTCCTACATCAACATGACATTATCTTTGGATACCCACAATTATGCTATTAATTAGTGGGCGACAACGCGTAAGATCTTGTCTCCCACTTAAACTCATACACGGGCTTAATATAAGCTGCCACTTCCTACAAGAGTCCACACAACTTTCAAGGAGTCCTCACGCAACCTACATTCATTCTACGTAGGAGGCAATTACTATTGAGAAATCTAAAGGGATGTAACTAAGATGTTTTCTTTTTAACATGATAACTGCTTGTGATATATTCATTAGGGGAGTTTTGAGGTCTAAAATGGGCCTCCTAAGGAAATTATAAAATAATAGTGGAAATAATAAAATAATATTAGATTACATCATCAAATTTTAGAGGCTAAAAAAAAAAAATATTTTTTCAACTCGTATTTTCAATTTATCTCCCTATGGGTTTACTCAAATTTCGAGTGGAAACACTCGTTGGATGCAGAATTTGATTCCTCATCCCGGGAGTACCCATGTTGCATACTTTCGATGGACCCTGCTACATGAAAAATGAGAAATATATGAAAAAACATTATTGATGGACCCTACTACATGAAACATGAGAAATACATGAAAAACATGATTGCAATAATGTTTTTCATGTATTTCTCATTTTTCGTGTAGCAGGGTCCATTGAAAGTATACAACATGGGTACTCCTTGGATGATGAATTAAATTTTGCATTCAACGAGTACTCCCACTTGAAATTTGAGTAAAACCTTAGGGAGATAAGTTGAAAATACGAGTCGAAAAACTAGTTTTATTATTTTTTAATCTTTTTAGTTTTTTACTCCAAAAATGGTGAATCATCTCTAATGGTTGACATTATCATCTTGAATCCTATTGGTTCTTATAAAATTTATTTTGGTTGTACATTTTTCTTAGGAGGCCCATTTTAGACCTCAAAATTCCCGTAATGTTTAATTTTCTTGATTCTTATTATTATGTTGTTCTTATCATCAAACAACTACCAAAACAAGAAGATCAACTGTGCAAAAGAACACAACATGTAGGCTGCAAGCCAAGGCCAAAACCTCTCCATTGTAATAAGTTATAACCCATTTCGAAATACACATAGAATATGATTATTAGCATACATGCAAGACATGCATATGATAGCTACATATGCATGCATTGCATGTACCACACTAGTATACCTACTAACCGGTTATGAAAATGTCCAAGTATAGGATAATTAAAACAATTATTGAAAATCATTAAGATATAATGATCACTTGGGGTACTTAATATGTGTACCACCATCATAAACTATAATATATTATACCAAATAAAAGGTAAATGCAAGGCATTATACAAATGACATTATAATATATATCATACAAGACTAATGGGAATTGTAATATATATTTTATACAAACAATAGGGGGAAATTATAGAATACATATACAATATATTAGCCAAATAAAAGGGAACTATAAATTATTATTAATTGATAATTGTATTAATAAAAAATATATATATATATTTTTTATAAAGGAACTAAAGGCAATTAACTTAAATAAATATATTATATCAACCAAGGAAACAAGTAAATATCCCTAGTATGCATGACATAAATTTTATGTAAATTTTTAATAAGCATTTAATCGACTATGTCAAAACTCAATGCATAATAACATTCAACACAAGCATGACCGCCTCAAAAAGGAGGATGCTCGACAATCTTGAATTTCCACATGCCAGAGGGCAGGGATTATAGAGCGGATAAAACACTGGGAGAATGGTCTTGGGAGGTATAAGGATAGGGGATACGACATAGAAAGGGAGTAAACATTTTTCCTTGGAAGTTAAGTGAAGAAAAGGGAATTATTTGGAGTTTTACAGAGACAGAGTAGGAATTTCTAACAGAGTCACAGACAAAGAGGGAGATTGAGCTTGATTTTTCTTGGAGTTTTGGGCATAGGGGCTAGAAAATTTGTCTTCTGGATCTGGGGATCGTATAGGTAGACCGTGTTGTTGCTTGAATTGTACAGGCACCGCGGTAACAACTCAGGGTGGAGGCTGTCACTCTGATCCCCACCCACTCCGTTCTAGCTGTCTCCCAACAACAGGCTATGGGGGGTAGTCCCTATGGAAATGAGATGATGAAAAACAAGTGGGGAACCAACTTGCCCGGGAGACACAGTTGAGTGGCTTAGCTACTTGGTAGAATTTGTTGAGAAATCTAGGGCATCCATATTAGGTGATTTCTCATCTATTAGTAATTGCTTGTGAGTGCTTTTTACTGTGAATATTTCTGAATCTTTACAAACAGAAATTCAACTGCAGTTACTAGTTTAGCATCTCCTACTTGTTATTTCATTCAACAAGTTATTTAATTATAAAGAGTGATGAAAAACACTACTACTGACTACACTGACACGTAGATCATAAACTGAAACAATAGATGAGACAAACACACAAGGGACACTGCTATTTTTGGACAACATGTCCTTGGAAAAACCCAATGCAGGAAAACTGGTGCAACAGATAGAGGGTTTGCATTATTAAGCAAGCAGAATCTGAGTACAATAGGTTGCCTTTCACATCGGCTAACCTTTCCGAGAAATCACAACAAGAAGAAATACATACGAGGGTTTACCTCGTTCTCCATGTCACAGCTGATCCAATGAGTGATCTGACTCTTGGAAAACACTTTGAAATCCTTGAGCAATCACTGCTTGGGCCAGGCTGCCAGCATCTTGCCTCTAGGAGACTGCGTCACCCCTTTTGCTGGATCAATTTGTTGGAGGAAGACTGCTGTTCAGCTCTCCTGGCTCAGAACCTCACTTTTCCAGCAAAATCTCAGACTTCTGACAAATACTCCACACTGCCACTGCAAGAGACCCTCCTGGCCTGCGTCAGCTCTGCATGAGCCCCTCCTGGGCTGCGTAGGCCTATGTGCTGCCTCTCTGATGCTACTGTTGCCTCTCTGCCACGTACTCTTTGGCTTAGAGCTCCTTTCTGATCCAAATCTCTGCTTTTGCCCCTCTCACTGCAACTTAGATCATTGGTTCAATTTTCTCAGCAACCTATGCCCCAGAAAAATCGAATTGATTTGATCAATTTGGTGTATCTCCAATTGACCCTTAAGCCTCCTCTTATACTTTTCTTGTTGATGAATCAACGACTGAGATTAAGTCCCTAATCAACAACTAAGATTAAATTAGACTTGATCCTCGTTTCTTAGAAGCTTCTCACCCATACTTTTATTAATACGCATTAATATTTTTATTTTCCTAAGTTTAGACTTAGGAACCCCATTAAAAATGTTAATTATTTTAATAACTCACAATCTGGGTGGTATTTGTCCAAATGATTTCTGGGTCTTGGAGATTTCATGTATTCTAGCTCCTCACAAAATTTCAGAGATAGAGCACATCTGATGTTTACCCAAAATCAACACTCCCTCTTAGTGAGGAATGTGCTCTAACAATACTTCCCAATAGAAGCATCACACTGATCCACGACATTGGTCCTCTATGCTATTGATGCTTGGCCTGTTGCCCTTCATCCACTACACTACTGCATTCTGTACTGTTGCCCATGACACTGCCATTGTCACTGCTACATCTGTACTGCAACTCCCTCTCGATATGTTGCATCATGTTGCCTATAGCATTGCCACTGCGAACTGTTGCCTTGCAACTCAATTGCTGAGAAGTAAGCAATTGAAAAAAAGCCACCCAAAAAGCTGACATGTTGGTCAGTCTAGATTCCCCGTGACGTTGAAGCTACCTCTGCTGCTAATCTGTACTGACCCTCTGATGCTACTGCGCTGCTGATGTATCTTCTCTGTGCCTCCCGAACTGCTCAACACTTTACTGCGCTGCTTCAAACTTTGGTGCTCTAGCTCGGCCATTGTCGCTCCATCATCCCTCGCACCAATTGACTTCCATCATTCTGCTATTGTCTTTAAGGGCTCTCGTAGCCGTATGTGATCCAAGAGTTTGGGCACCTCAAAGATCTTGCCCCTTCATGTAGTCCTCCCGACTACAGCTCAATATCGGCCAACCTCTTCTCCAGAGGTGCATGAGCACTCATGGCGCAATCCTCATCATCGTCCTCCTTGTTAGCTTTTGTTGGAGTAGCCTTTGAGTCAAATTTCTCTTCCTTGCCCTTCTTTCGAGGGCACTAAGTGGCGAAATGTCCTAGTTCCCCACATCTTAAGCATCTAACTTTGGTTATGTATTTCTTTTTCCTCTTTTGTTGCCCTCGCTGTCCCGTTGATGCGAGAGCTGCATCCTCCTCTTCCTCCTTCTTGACTTTGACTCCTTTGCCGCTACTTCATGCCTTGGTTAACTGCCTGATTTCTTCCTGTCGAAGAGCTGACCACACCTCCTCCCAACTGGGGAGAGAAGCCCTGCCCAAGATGCTCTGGAGAAAGGTCTCCCAGTCTTCAGTGACTGCATTCAGGGAAGTCCTGACCATGAACTCAGGATTTGGTGTAGAACCCACGGAAGTGAGCTGGTCTCGAATCCCTTACAACCTGAGAAGGAAGGGATCGATTTCTTCTCCCTTCTGCATCTAATACTATCTTAGCTGGCTCTCAAGCAACATCTTCCGTTGGATGGAAGTTCCATCATACAAGGTGGTCAAGGCCTCCCACATCTCCCTTGTTGTTTCCTTTTCAGCAATATGTGGGACGACATGATCCTTGACCCCGTCCAAGATCATGCATTTCACCTTTGCTTGAGCCTCCTCGTATTTCTTGAGAGGATCAACATCGACCAGAACAACAACCACCTTCAAGGCATAATCTTTGATACGATTCTTGTCCAAGACTGCCAGGATCCTAGCCTTCCAGATGACAAAGTTGGATGCCCCATCCAATCTGTGTTCTGACGAATACTCTGGAGTCTGCACTGCCACTGTAAGCGACCCTCCTGGCTTGCATCAACTTTGCGTGAGCCCGTCCTGGGCTGCATAGGCCTCTGCGCTACCTCTCTGCCACGTACTCTTTGGCTCAGAACTCCTTTTCGATCCAAATCTCTGCTTCTGCCCCTCTCACTGTGATTCATATCATTGGTTCGATTTTCTCAGCAAACTACGCCCCAAAAAAATCAAACTGATTTGATCAATTTGGTATATCTCCAACTGACCCTCAAGCCTCCTCTTATACTTTTCTTGTTGATGAATCAACGACCGAGATTAAGTCCCTAATCAACGGCTAAGATTAAATTAGACTTGATCCTCGTCTCTTAGAAGCTTTTCACCTATATTTTTATTAATATCCATTAATATATTTATTTTCCTATGTTTAGACTTAGGAACCCCATTAAAAATATTAATTATTTTAATAACTCACAATCTGGGTGGAATTTCTCCAAACGATTTCTGGGTCTTGGAGATCTCATGTAATCTAGCCCCTCCAGTGCCATATGAAGAAAACTTGAAGGCATAAGCTTAGCCTACTACATTAAAGGCATGCTGGAATCAACATACTATATGACCTCCCGAAGATTATAAGGAGGTGGGCCATAAGGATTCTAATAAAGAAAGAACCCTGTATAAAGATGCTAAAAGAAGTAGCATGTGAAGAAGTTGAAAGAAGAGTTCGTGAGAATACAACTACATAGATGATATAGATAATCAATGTCTAATGTTAAGAAGGATTGGCCATGACATCTTCATGAAAGAAGTTATGCAGACTTGATAAATATGATGAAGGCGGCAAACTTTGGTAGCGAATGTCTTGAAGATGGATTCATACAATTTGTAAGGATGTTGATGTTGCAGAAGTAGTGTTGAAGTTTCTACGTCTACTTAGTTAGAAACCCTCCATACATTTTATCCGATTTATTCCTACCTACTTGTTAAGTTACTTAACAAGTTATTTACAATGTAAATACTGAAAATAAATACTAGTGCATGCTCAACATATTACATATCAACAACTAAAGGAAATAGAAATAATCACACCATATGACACCATTATTTTTGGACCAATGTCTTCGGAAAAACCCAATGTGGGAAAACCGGTGCAGCTATTTGAGGGTTTTCTTATTAAGTAATATTAGAGTACAATGTGGGTGTCGAAACTGGCCCACCCAACAAAGAATTTCCTTGGTAATAATACCTCTTAGTTTCTAACAAATCTCTTGTCTGAAACCCCAGATAATTCTTCTGGCAGCTCCTTAGCACCAATCTGCCCTAGAAAACCCATCGTCAGCCTCTCTTTGGATTGCGTCAGCCCCTCTCTGCCCAGGGTTGGCCTTGCATCACCCAGGATGGGTCTGCGTCAACCTTAGGAGGCCCTGCGTCAGCCCTCTGCCCCTCTGCATCAGCAACGCTGGCCTCTCTGAGGCTCTGCGTGGCCCTGTGTGAGCCCTAGCTGGCTCTGCGTCACTCTCCCCAGCCATTGTGCTGCTCTCCCGACACTATCTCTGCCACTCTGTCTCTTTGTACTCAATGCCCCTCAGCTGCAACTCCCGATCACTAATTCTATCTCTCTTAGCAAACCTCACTCTAGAGAATAGAATGACTGATGACTCTGGTGTATTCTCTAAGTGACCCTCAAGCCTCCTCTTATACTTTTCTTGTTGACATATCAACGGCCGAGATTAAGTCCCTAATCAACGACAAAGATTAGA
Source organism: Pinus taeda (assembly GCA_000404065.3). Classification (NCBI taxonomy): domain Eukaryota; kingdom Viridiplantae; phylum Streptophyta; class Pinopsida; order Pinales; family Pinaceae; genus Pinus; species Pinus taeda. The sequence goes on along the minus strand of APFE031700724.1, from coordinate 12,469 downwards.
TCTGGCTTGATCCATGTCTTTTGGACCATTCTAACACAATTTCATATTAATTCCCATTAATATTATATTTTCCCTAAGTTTAGACTTAGAGTCTCCATTAAAATATTAATTATTTTAATATCTCCTGAACTGTTTAGAATCTGCCCAAACCCTTTCTGGATATTGGAGATCTCATGTGCCCTAATCTCTCCACCAAATTTTGTGGCTAGAGCACATTCGATGCTACCCCAAATCAACACTCCCTCTTAGCGAGAACTGTGCTCTAGCAATGCTCCTCACTGAGTATTACTCTGATCATTTGGCATCGGTACCTATGTTGATGCTAGGCCTTCTTGCCCAACATCCTCTGCACTACTGCATCCTGTACTGCTGCCCATGGTTTTTCCACTGCCACTGCTGCATCTGTACAATAACTCCCTCTGCATTTGTGCTGCTGCTGGTCCTTTCTCCCAGCACTGCATCCACACTGCACCTACTCTCATCATGCTGCATCATGTTGCCCACTGTTGCATTGCAACTCAGTTACTGAGAAGTTAGTAATTGATCTCCTAATCTGACCTCCTAGTTGGGCTAGAGACACCCACTGACGCTGAAGCTCCCTCTCTCGCTGACAAGTGCTCCCTCTCTGACCTCTGCGCTATTGCAACAACTCTCTGCATCTCGCATCGTTGCACACCTCTCTGTGCCATCCTGCACTGGTGCAACACTCTTGTGCCTCTCGCACTGCTGTAGCCTACTAGCCTCGCGCTGTCTCGGGACTCCTGCACTGTAGCTCTCTCTGCTGCTCCATCCGCATCTCTACCCACATCAGCCAATCCCGCTACTCCTCTTCGGGGCTCCCGTAGCAAGGTCTAATCCAAGAGGCTGGGTAGCTTGAGGATCCTGCCCTCATCGCCTATAGTCCGCCTGACTACAACTTGATGTCTCCCCACTTCCGCTCAAGTGGTGCGTGTGCACCCATGGCACAATCATCGTCTGTCAAAACTTCCTTATCTGCCCATGCTGGCGCTGCCTTAGTCTCGGAAGACTCTCCCTTACTCTACTTCCTTGGACACTGGGTCGCATAATGACCCAACTCCCCACAATGGAAGCACTTGATCTTGGAGAGATCCTTCTTCTTCCACTTTTCTTGCTTTCCCTCAGATGCTAGGGCAAGATTTTCCTCCTCCTACTTGACTTTGATCCCCTTGCTGCTGCTACTCTTCTTCGACTGCCATTTGATCTCTTCCTGGCGAAGAGCCACCCACATCTCATCCCAAGGTGGAATTGTCCCTTTGCCCAGTATACCCTGGACAAATACCTCCCAGTCTTCTGAGATTGCATTTAGGGCCATCCTCACCATCAACTCCTGATCTGGCGTGGCTTCTATAGAAGTCAATTGATCTCAGATCTCGTTCAATCGTCCTTCGAGGAAGGTGTTGATCGGTTCTCCCTTTTTCATCTGATATGACCTCAACTGGTTCTCAAGTAACATTCTTCTCTGCACAGAATTATGATGGTACAATTTCTTGAGGGCCTCCCACATCTCATATGCCGTTTCCTTCTTGACAATGTGTGGTACTACATGGTCCTTGACCCCGTCAAGGATGATGCTCTTGGCCCTTGCCATTGCCTCCTCGTACTTGTCATTATCATTGGGGTCGACTGGGATAGCTATAACCTTTATGGTGAAATTCTTGACATAATTTCTGTCAAGTACAGATAAGATTCTAGCCTTCTAGATTGCGAAGTTCAACATTCCGTCCAGTCTATCTTGGTCTCTTACTCCGTGTAGTGCCATGATGGTCTCTACTTCCTTCCTGGAAGTTCTCTGTTCGATTCCTCTGAGTCTCTACTTCCTGTTTGGAATTTCTCTTCTGGACTCCCTCTGAGTCCCGATTTTCCTCTTGGAAATCCTTTTGTTGCTGTCGAGATGCCCCCTACTCTGATCATCTTGTGTAACCGCATCACTGATCCAGGTTCCTTGGCTAGAAACCCTCGGTAGTAATTCCCTCCTCTTGGCCTTGCTCTGTCCGGTACTGTTCTGACTACAGTACCTCACTAGCTCCACTCTGCAATATTCCCATAGCCTTCTAAACCCCAACAACCTAAAGGTGAGAGCTCCTAAGCTTTGCGCAATCCTGGCACTAGCAACACGACCTCCTCAGTGAACTACTTTAGCCTTCCTAGCTTCTGCATGGCTCTGCGTGAGGCTCCCTTTGCCTTCCTTAGCCTCTGTGCTGCCTCTTCCCGGCTCACCCTTGATGACGTAGGCACTGCATCATCCTTCCCTTGTTGCTGCTTTGATAGAAACAACTTCTGTCACCTTAGAACAACTGTTTTCTGCTGCTATTGCTCTGCTCGGCTGATGTCCTTAGTCCTCCTGTGATTTGCAATCACGCTTTGATACCATGTTGAAGTTTCTAACTCTACTTAGTTAGAAACCCTCCATGCACTTTATTTGATTTATTCCTACCTACTTGTTATGTTACTTAACAAGTTATTTACAACGTAAATATTGAAAATAAACACTAGTGCATGCTCGACATATTACAGATCAACAACTAAAGGAAACATAAACAATCACACCATATGACACCATTATTTTTGGACCAATGTCCTCAGAAAAATGCAATGTGGGAAAACCGGTGCAACTATCTGAGAGTTTTCTTATTAAGCAATATCAGAGTACAATCTGGGTGCTGAAATTGGCCTACCCAACATAGAATTTCCTTGGCAATAATACCTCTCAGTTTTTGACGAATCTCTTGTATGAAACCCCGGATAGTCCTTTCGGTAGCTCCTCAGCACCAATCTGCCCCATAAACCCCAGTGTCAACCTCTCTCTGGATTGCATCAGCTCGTCTCTGACCAACGTTGGCCTTGCATCACCCTGGATGGGTCTGCGTCAACCTTAGGAGGCCGTGCGTCAGTCCTCTGGCCCTTTGCGTCAGCAACACTGACCTCTCTGAGGCTCTGCGCAGCCTTCGACTGCCTCTGCGTGGCCCTACATGAGCCCTAGCTGGCTCTGCGTTACTCTCCCCGGCTACTGTGTTGCTCTCCCGACACTATCTTTGCCTCTCTGTCTCTCTGTACTCAATGCCATTCAGCTACAACTCCTGATCACTAATTCTATCTTTCTTAGCAAACCCTGCTTTAGAGAATAGAATGTCTGATCACTCTGGTGTATTCTCCAAGTGACCCTCAGGCCTCTTCTTATACATTTCCTGTTGACATATCAACGGCCGAGTTTAAGTCCCTAATCAACGACTAAGATTAGATCTGACTTGATCTATGTCTTTTGGACCATTCTAACACAGTTTCATATTAATTTCCATTAATATTTTATTTTTCCTAAGTTTAGACTTAGGGACTCCATTAAAATATTAATTATTTTAATATCCCTTGAACTGTTTAGAATCTGCCCAAACCCTTTCTAGGTATTGGAGATCTCATGTGCCCTAAGCTCTCCACCAAATTTCGTGGCTAGACCACATCCGATGCTACCCCAAATAAACAAGTAGATGTTATGATGAAGGGCCATCATAAAGAGGTAATTTTGATTTAATGTTCACTTTTGATTTTTGAAACAAAAACATCTGGTTGGATTGAAACAAGGCTATTGATAGAAGGTTGTAGAAATTCATTGACAACTAAGTACACATAAATTTGGATAGATGATTCTCAGATGAACATGACTTGAAAGAGGTAGCAGTATGAAGGATAGGTAGATGATGAGAAAGTAGGTCACTTTTCGATTAAAGAAGTGTGACATGACTAGCATTACTTGGTTCAAAACTATGTTGTGTTGAAGAGAAAGTTGTGAAAATTCCTAGTCCAAGGAACCCCTACTGCAAGAAATATGAATCTACTTCACCTACTTGATTTTTAATATACATTAACCAAGTTATTTTTCTAAATACTCAAAAAAATTACTTCTGCAACCTACAGTAATTAAATATTAGATCTCATGAAACAAAAAATAGGGCAAAGAACAAGATACATAGGACACACTTATTTTTGGACACAATAGTCTCCGTAAAAATCTAATGCAGGAAAATCGGTGCAGCACCTTTGAGGGTTTTATTATTATGCAGGAGAAATATCTGAAGACAAATCTAGGATGCTCATCTAGCAATCCTTTACAGATAAAATACTGGTGGAGAGTTTGAGTGAGTTTTACCTCACTTCACTTGGCAGAATTCCAGCTGATCCAGCACAAGACTGGCTAACCCCGACTATTTCTGTGTCACCTCTTCTGCCCTTTGCGTTGGCTTTCCTGATTGTTCTAGCAATTCTCGGCAGTTCTGACTGTTCCCAGCAGTTCCGGCTTTTGCCCTCTGCGTCAACTTTCCCGGCTTTTCTGGCAGTTCCCAATAGTTCCGACAGTTCCCGACAGTTCCGGCTTTTGCCCTCTGCATCATCTTTCCCGACTGCTCAGGCAGTTCCGGCTATTCCCGGCAGTTCCGGCTTTTGAAATCGATCTCTACAGCGAAAATATGGATCTCCTCAAGGCTCTGCATTGTCTCTACGTTAGCCTACGTGTTAATTTGGGGTAGCATCGGATGTGCTCTAGCCATGAAAATTGGCAGAGAGGCTAAAACACATGAGATCTCCAAGACCCATAAATGGTTTGGACAGATTCTAGCTAGTTTGGGAGATACTAAAATAATTAATATTTTTAATGGAGTTCTTAAGTCTAAACTTAGGAAAAATAAAATATTAATGTGTATTAATATAAAACTGGGTTAGAAGGTTCCAAAAGTCATCGATCAAGCCAAATCTAATCTTAGCCATTGATTAGAGATTTAATCTCGGCTGGAAGATATTAAAATAATTAATATTTTTAATGGAGCTCCTAAATCTAAACTTAGGAAAAATAAAATATTAATGTGTATTAATATAAAACTGGGTTAGAAGGTTCCAAAAGTCATGGATCAAATCAAATCTAATCTTAGCCATTGATTAGAGATTTAATTTCGGCTGTTGAAGGACCAACAGGAAAAGTCTAAGAAGAAGCTTGAGGGTTAGTTGGAGGACACACTGAGGGAGACCAGTTAGTTTGATTTTTGGAGTGGGGTTAGTTGAGAAATTTGAACTAGTGGTTTGGAGAGCAGCAGGAGGTAGCAAGTACGGATCAGAGAGTTAGGAACAACACCCGGGGAACAACACAGAGGTTGGAGAGGCAGACGTAGAGGCTGTAGACTGCACAGTCACTGGAGGGCCTGCGTGGGTGACGTATAGAGGCCCAGTGCTGACATAGAGAGGCAGGGGTTGACACAGAGGGTCTGGGAGCTATGCAAAGATCAGCCAGGCTGATGTTGAGACTGGGGGAAGTGCTAAAGAATTGTCTCTCTGTTGGGTAAGCCAGTTTGGCACCCTGTTGTACTGAAGAATTGCTGAATAGTAAAATCCTCCCTTACTGCACCAGCTTTCCCACATTAGGTTTTTCCGGGGAATGATTGTCCAAAATATTTGTGTCAATGTGTTAAATCTTGTGCATGTGTTTGTTTGTGTATTATGATGTGATATCTACAGCAAAATTTATTTTAATGTTTACTGAAAGATTTTCATAAATAAACTATTGGGAAATAAGTAGATAAAATAAATCAGTTGTTGCAGTGATAGAATTTACTCCAGAGAAAGTCTTCACAGGGAAGACGCCTGAAGTCAATCATTTTAGGATATATGGGAGCTTAGCATATTGCCTCATACCCGAGGAAAAGAGGAAGAAGCTGGATCAAACTGCAGAGAAAGGATATCTAGTGGGATATAGAGAGATCGCGAAGGTATACAAAATCTATCTTCTAGGGAGCAGGAAGGTAGTAGTTCGACGAGATGTAAGTTCATGGAAGACAGGTCTGTCAGAAAATCTTGAGAAATGCCTTTCGAGGAGTAGTCAAAAGAGGAATTGTTGGTCAAACCTCTTCAACCAACGAAAGAAAAGAATTCTTCCTTGGGTCAGGAAGAATCACAGGATGAGGAGCTAATAGAAGCACCTGCTGGCAGAGGAAGAACGAGCAGGGAACTTCGTCAGATTCTGGGAGATGCAAAGGATTTCATCGGTGTGCCAATGAACAATAAGAGGGAGTGAAAATAACCAAATAGATATCAAGCATTAGTAGTTTAGGATGGGGAGTCTGCCAGTTTTCAGGAGGTAGCTCAACATTAGGTTTGATTGGATGCGATGGTAGAGGAGTACAACTCCATAATGGTGAATGATGTCTCAGAGGTAGTGCCAAGGGCTCAAGATAGATCAGTAGTAGGTTCGAGATGGATCTACAAGATTAAATACGCCGCAGACAATAGTGTTGAGAAATACAAAGCCAGGTTGTGGCTAAGGGGTATGCTCAGAAGGAAGGAATTGACTACGAAGAGACCTTCGCCCTGGTAGCCAGGTATACATCTATTAGAATCGTGATATCTCTTGCAGAACAGATGGGGTGGGAGATTCATCAGATAGATGTCAAAATGGCATTTCTGAACGGTGTGATAGAAGAAGAGGTATACATTGAACAACCAGAGGGCTTTGAGACACATGAGAAGAAGTCTCATGTATGCAGATTGAAGAAAGCCTTGTATGGGCTGAAACAGACACCTAGAGCACGGTATGGGCGAATCGATGGCTACTTGCAGAAAATGGGATTTGTCAAGAGTGATGCAGATCCAAATCTCTACTATTTGGTTGTAGAGAATGAGCCTCTAATCTTAGTATTATATGTGGATGTCCTCTTCCTGATAGGATCATCCAGGTTCATAGGGGACTACAAGAAGAATCTAGCCATGGAGTTCGACATGAAGGATTTGGGACGAATGCATTATTTCCTGGGGTTGGAAGTTTGGCAGCAAAAGGGGGAGATCTTCCTTGGGCAAGGGAGATATGCTACAGAAATCCTAAAGAGATTCTCGATGGGGGACTATAAACCCATGGCTACTCTAATGATAACCAACTGGAAGAAGATTGATGCATCAGAAGACAAAGATGTTGATCCCACTTTATATAGGCAACTCATAGGGTCCCTGATGTATTTGGTCAATACCAAGCCAGACATTTGCTGTGCTGTCAACACCCTCAGTCGGTTCATGGTGGAGCTAGAAGAGGGCGTACTAGGAAGCAGCCAAACATGTTCTCAGATATTTACAGGGAACAGTCGATTATGGACTCTTGTACACCAGGGGTAAGTATATCAGATTGAGTGGGTTTACTGATGCAGATTGGGCAGGAATTTCAGTGGATCGGAAAAGTACCTCTAGGTACTGTTTCAACATTGGATTAGGAATGACCTCCTGGTGCAGTAGGAAACATAAATTCGTGGCTCTGAGCTCAGCTGAGGCAGAATATATGGTTGCAAGCAGAACTTCGTGCGAGGCAATATGGCTTAGAAAACTGCTGGTGAACTTATTTAGAAGAAAGATGGAGGCGACCAAGATCATGTGTGATAATCAGAGTTGCATCAAGCTCTCTAAGAATCTAGTGTTTCACGATCAGTCAAAGCATATTGATATCCAATGTCACTTTGTTAGAGACTGTGTCCAACGAGGAGCTGTACAGTTGAGCTACACCCCTATAGGAGAACAGGTGGTAGACATCCTTACCAAAGCCCTTGGAAGAACCAAGTTTTATTATTTGAGGGAGAAGATGGGGATGATAAAGAATCCATTTCAGTAGCAAAAATGGGTATGATGTTGCAGTGTAATAGCAGTCAGCATGATGTAACATTATGAAAGGGAGTTGTTGACACCTAATCATCAGGATTAGGTGAATATAATGTAAATAAATAAATAAGTAATATGAACAGTCATCGGGAGATGAAGTGAACAATCTCTCCCTCATGTATATAATAAAGAGCTACCTGAAGGAATAAGATATACGAATCAATTTTGGTTGAGGAGTTACTGCCTGGTCTGACATGGTATCAAAGCCAGCTCCGAAAATAGTTGTAACTCCCTTCTGCCTACTGCTCTTTGTCCACTGCCTACTGCTCTCTGTCCACTATCTACTGCACTCTCTATCCCCTCCACAGTCACTATTGTGTGCTGCATGTTGGTCCATTGGTTAAATGCTGCTCATTACATTATCACGCTGCTCATTACATTATAACGTTGGCCTGACATGAGTTGAACTATCTTGATGCTACTCCTTCTTTCTCGACGGTGGAAACTAAATTCGCTTTAGGGTTTGATTTCTTGTATTCCTTTCGGAACTCATCTAAGAATACAAGAAAGCACTGGGAGGCCTTTTCGAGTTTCGAGTTTTGATGCTCCATTTCAAGTTTCAAATGATGCTCAACCTCCTTTCTTTTTGAATGAAGCCCTTTGCTGATCTCATCGTCATTGCACAACCCTCTGCTGACTTCCTCGCTGCTGCTTGGATATCAACCCACGCTGTTTCGAACCAGAACCTTAATTTGGTGTAAACGCTGGTGCCACCGCATCTCTGCTATGTTCAATCATTATATCTATTTACATAAGGCTTCTTCCTTTTGAATTTTTGCTGTGTATAACTTGGGTGGCGATTCTTCACACTGTTAAGATTGTCATTTCGCCCATCGATTAAGAGCAGAGTTGTGCAAGAATTGTCTAAGTTTTCAGGTTGTTCTGGATAGATAAATAGTACTGTGGGTTATGAATTAGTTTCAAGGGATTGTATCCTTTTGAGAAGACGTCAATTTAAACTTGCTTAAATTTTGGATTTTTACGAGTAACAGAGTTAACTTTTTATGGGGATAATGGACGATGGTGCTTGAACTTCCAGCCACATGCGCCACCCTTGGTCCGCGCATCAATGTCAGCGCCACGCTCATCACCACGTTGAATGTCCACCAGCGGAAGCAGAGGACTGGCTCCATGTAAATTCGGGCCCAACGCTGATGCATCCAGCTACTTTGTAGACAACCTTTTTCTCAAGCTATCGATTCTCCCTGCTTTTTTTGCAATATGTTTTAATACATATTAGAAAGTTGTTAGTGTACGCTGATGCACTAATTGTCTGCGCATAAAATGGAATTCAGTTAATAGTAGAGGATAATCAGAAAGTCAATAGGATAAATGGATCATTACTTGTTGCAGTGTTGGTGTGCCTAAATGTTGGTTGTACTCCAAAAGAAGCATTAGAATATCTGTGCAACTTGTTTCTTGGTTTTCATAAGAATTCAGAATATTGCTACTACAGTGCATTTTTTTCCATCAAAAGCAGATGTTTTTTTTTACAGTGTGCATTCAATCATATCTATTGTGGGAATAGTTCTCATTGGAAAAGAGAACTATCCTGAGTGGTCCCGGATGATAAAACACATGCTCATTTTCAATGAGTTGTGGAAAGGAGTGTGTGTTGGAGACAGAGACACAGAGCCAGAACAACCTGCATCAGACAAAAAGCTCGTCATTTGGGAAAACAAGAACAACAAAGCTTATGCATTAATTGTAGCATCTGTAAATGAAGAGGTGAGTCGCCATATTTCGCCATTTTCAACTCCGTTTGAAGCTTTACAAAAGCTGAAAGAACTCTATGACTCACATTCTGCACTTGAAGTTGTTCAACTCATGATTAAACTCTTCACTCTTGAACTCCAAAATAATGATCCTCTTGCTCTTGCATCTGAAGTAAAGTCTATAATGCATGATACCAAATCCACTAAAGTTGAATTGGATATTCCTCTTATCGCTTTTCTCAAGGCACTTTAGCCTACTTACTCCAATTATCTTGAGTCATTGCAAGCAAATGGTAATCTCAAAGATATCACCTTTGACTCTCTTGTGAAAAAGTTTGTTGAAAGAGAGAAAGATTTTGGAATAAAGACAACCCCTTAATCTTTTGAAGAGGCTGTGTGCCTTGCTCATAAAGAAAAGAATCCTGCTAAAGATTCTTCCAGAGGAAGAGGTGGTCGAAGAGGAAGAGGAAGATATTTCAGAGGCAGGGGGGCAAACATTCTCAAGGAGAAAAGGCAGATTTGCACTGCATATGCTGCAAAAGAAATGGATCACATTATGCCTCTAGATGCAAGTTACCATGGGACAAAATTGAGCAACAAAGAAACCAACAGAAAGGTAAAACTGATAATACAGACAAAGGTAAAGCACCTGTATCCGCTCACTAAGTTGTGGCACAATGTAATATTGGAGTAAATGAAGATTTATTTAATGCTTCACTTGCTTCTTGGAAAAATGATTGGTTGCTTGACTCAGGAGCAACTTGCCACATGACTCATAGAAAAGATATTTTTGAAGAATTTACTGACAATGTTGATGGAGTAGTATACTTTGTAGACCAATAAAAAATCAAGCCATCAGGGCTTGGCACAATCAGGCTTAAATTGCCTGGTCTTCCAGACTTTCTTCTGCACCATGTTCTATATCTCCCATAGCTCAAGAGAAACTTGCTATCTTTGGTCCACATCCACCAGCAAGGTCACTCCATTCATATGTTTGATGGCAAGCTTGAAGTAAGAAAAGCATCTGACCACGCACTTGTCATGAGGGGAATAGAAGAAGAAAGGTTTCTCAAGCTGCAAGGAACCTCTACTCGTGCACAACATTTCTCAATTCTCATCATGAAGAAGGTACACTTCCATCAAGTTTATTGTGGCATGCTAGACTTGGACATTTGAACTATGACAGCCTCCGCTTGTTGAAGAAAAATGGTATTGTTGGTTTGCCTACAATTCCTAGGAAACTTAAGCAATGTGATGCTTGCATTCTAGGAAAGCATAGCAAACAATGTTTTCATGATTCACATTCAAGAGTGCATAGAAAACTTGAACTCATTCATTCAGATTTATGTGGTCCAATTCTTGTTCCTTCTGCAAATGGAAATAAATATATGATGACATTTATTGATGACTACACCAGAATGTGTTGGGTTTATTTATTGAAGAACAAATCTAATGCTTTTCAAACATTCAAGAATTTTCATAAATAGATTGAAAATGATGCACAATCTCATATTGGGTCTATTCGCACTGATAATGGAAAAGAATACACATCAAATGAATTTGAAAACTATCTTCGCCGACATGGGATCAAACATCAAACAACTGTGCCTTATAATCCCCAATGGAATGGTGTAGCTGAAAGAATGAATAGGACAATCTTAAATATGGTACGATCCATGCTCTTCTTAAAAAATGTAAAGATAATGTTTTTGGGCTGATGCTGTTCTATGTGCTGCATATATAAAGAATAGATGTCCATCTAATGCTATTAGAAACAAGACTCCATATGAAATGTGGTATGGACATGTTCCTTCGGTAAAGCATCTCAGGGTCTTTGGTTCCACTTGTTATGCCTTGATACCAAAGGTACATAGAAACAAATTTGGTGCTAGAAGTCGTAAGTGTATTTTCTTGGGGTATTCAAATACCTCCAAAGCATACCGCCTCTATGATGAAGAAAATAAAAAGTTTGTTATATCTAGAGATGTAATTTTCTTGAATCATCCAAATCTGACAATGTTGTTGAGCGGCAACTTGATCGCTTGGATAGATTCACAAAAATGAAATCATTTCAAGAATTTGAAAATCAGATTCCACATCTTGAAGGGGGGATTCCTATACTAGATCAACATGTGGAATCTTCTTCCGAAGAAGATTCTCCTCCGTCTGAAACTCCAACAACGGATGATGCTTTAAGTGATGTAATTGATAGAATTGGGAGACTCAATCTTGATTCACTCCCAACTCAATCAACAAAGCAACCTGGACCATCTCAGAAAGGTCCCACAAAGTGGCTGACAAAGACACTTGAAAGTGTTCATCCTGATGAAATTGGAAAAACAGGAACCAGAAATGCAAATCGACAAAATGGAGGTGATGTAGATGACTCTAATTCACCTATTGATATGGATGTTTCTTATGATTGTGAATTGAACTTATCTACAGATTTTGAACCAACTTCCTTTAAAGAAGCTGCTTCTCATGATGAATGGAAAGAATCGATGCAAAAGGAGTATGATGCCCTCATAAAGAACGACACTTGGAAGCTGGTTTATCCTCCATTTGGAACCAAACCAATTGGCTGCAAGTGGTCTATAAGAACAAGTACAAAGTTGATGGCTCACTTGACAAGCACAAAGCTAGGCTTGTGGCAAAAGGTTTTGCATAGAAGGAAGGGGTCGATTATGAGGAAACTTTTGCTCCCACGGCAAAATGGGCCACCATTCGAACACTCTTTGCACTGGCAACTCAGAACGGTTGGAAAGTCCATCAAATGGATGTAAAAACTACCTTCTTGAATGGAGATCTAAAAGAAAATGTTTTTATGTCCCAGCCTTAAGGATTTGCTGTGAAAGGACATGAACATAAAGTATGCAAACTTGTGAAGTCCTTGTATGGCCTCAAATAAGCACCACGAGCCTGGTATGAAAAGCTAACTGAGCATCTTCTGAAACTCAACTTCAATCATTTTGATCTTGATGATGCAACTTTATTTGTCAAGAAAGTTGGCAAAACAGTTGTATATCTTGTGGTATATGTAGATGATCTTTAATGACAGG
>APFE031700723.1:2911-17705 GCA_000404065.3 Pinus taeda | reverse complement strand
AGACGCTTCCGCGGACGCTTCGCCTCCTAGATTTTTGGAAAATGACGCTTCCGCGCTCCGCGCTTCCGCTTCGCTCCCGCTTCGTGCAACATTGATACATCCTACCCATGCAATCTACGACCCATGGGAAGTACCTCTCATCTGGCTAATGAGATGGGAAATGAGGATAAGGACCATAGTCCTACCGATGGATGCACCGTGTACAACCGTACTCCCTATGGAATGATGTTTGATATTGCTCTGGGATCAATGGAGACTGACTTCGGGTCAATGGAGAGTGATATGATACACTCTCAATCATTTCTTCTTCATTACTTCTTCATGGTTCAGCAGAGCAGAGCAAGGACGACAGAGATGGTACAAATTGACAGATGGTTTGGCGGGTGGAGTTCTCCCTAGTTGAAAGGGAGTGTTAAAATTGGCAACTAAGGCCAAACTCCATGTTGGACAACTCATATGATGGAGATGATACTTTTATTGGATTCCTCTTTCCAAGAGGTGCAGGATTGATCTAAAGATCATCTCATTATGACAAGTAGAAATGGAATTATGAATTTATTTCTTCTATGGACGAATTGTCAAGGTCGTCCAAATGTCTAATGTAGGCTCATGAAGCCCAACAAACGTGTCTCTTCACCCTTAACGTTGTGTATAAATAGAAGAGGCATTTTCCTCATTTGAACATTCACAACTCAACATTCCATTATCTCTCTTCATCTAATTGTGTCGTACAAATCATAGGCAGCCTGTTCTTCTCCACACGTGCGAAGGTTTGACTTGGCATTTCTGTTCTTTGCATTGACCGAGTTGCATCCAGCTTTGACCAGCGTTGACCAGGCATTGTTTGACTTAATTTGAATGCAATTTTTGCGGGAGAATCTTTGTTTGGGTAGGCCACATTCTGGCACAAATACCGAGATTTTCTAGCCAGGTTCACCATCGTTGACTGCAACAACTTTGACCGCAACATTCACTGACTTTCACTGAGAATTTCAACACTGTTTTGAGCTGATTTGCACTGTCTTTGGTGGTTGAGTTGAGTAAGTTTGACCAAGCTGATTTGGAGGAGACTTTCTACTAGTTTGACCAACGTTGACTTTCTGGTTAGGGCAACCTGTTGATGGCAGTTTGACTAGATTGTTTTACAGTGATTGGGCAAGTAAATTTTGTATGATGTACTCTCTCTCTGCTAAACTTTTGAAGAATAATAGGAAGATTTGAAATTTAGGTGCATTGATCCAAATGAAGACACTAACCCAAGGGAACCTAGGGAGAAGAATGGTCTTCGTGCTAGTGCGTGCAATATCTTGGGATTCCACCGTTGGATTGAGCTTAAAATTGGAGGCCCCCTCAAGAAGACCCCAATGCAAAAGCTCACCAATTTTTAAGGATTTTCATTGGCTACAAATTATTTTAAGTGATGCCCTAGGAGGCCTACTAGGTTAGGGCTTAGAAAAGAGGAGAAAAGGTGAAGAAGATATTTGTTTAGGAACCACCAAGACTAGATCAGTGCCTTGCCTTTAGAGAGAGGTGGAGTCAAGGAAATTTCAAAGTTTGGAGAACCTTTCACCATATCAAGGAGACCTTAAGCAACTTCGCATGGCATCTAGGGCATAAACTTGGTTCAAAAAGTATGTATACTTCAATGTGCAAGATTTGATGACTTATCAAGGCAACATCAAACATATTTTTACCTCTTGGAACATTTATTCACCATACAAGACACATGCAATATACGTAGCACCTCAAAAGTCAAAAGTTTCACAATTTCGCATTAATTTAGGGCAATTTCAGATCTAGAGAGCGAAGATTCCATGCATTATTCATGTGACAAGATAAATGTAAAGATAAGCATGAAAAACAACACTTACATGTATAGTGAGTATATCCAATCATCAATTCAAGACATAATTCAAAGCTCCAATACCAAGAGATAGTAATCAAACATTAAAATTCATCCATAAAACCAAACTCATCCTCCAAAAGGAAATGCGAAATTCTCTAGAAGAGAAGAAGATTCAATCCAAGTGATGATGAGCCTCTCATTTGTTTATACAATCCATAAGGGGGTTTGAATAGCTTCATTGGCCTAATAATGCCCCAAATAATAAAATAATGTACAATAATCACATTACTTGGTGACAAGCCCACCACGTTAGCCCAATAATACAAAGATAAAACCTCTCAAGAGGGCAACATATTAGATATAATGAGTCATTGGGCCATTGAGGAGGCTAGGTGGAGTCGAAAGTGTACTAATGTGAGAGAGAAAGCTCCAAACATAGTGATCAAGGGGGTGGCCCCTTGATATCCAAGCAAATCACATGTGTGTCCCCAAATGGGTGTGGGGGGGCACAATGACATCCTCATGGGTATCCAAGTGGATCGATAATGCATGTAAACTATTTGTAAGGGTTGGAATCATGACACACGCCCCCTTTGTCTCCCATGGTGAGACACATCCTTGTCTGGGTTGTGGAACATTCGTTGAATGTATGGTACAAGTGTGAAGTCGGTTGGGCATGGTGGTCTAGGTGCATCATCCTCATCCAAAAAGGTGGAACACGAGCAATCAATGAATGGTGTCGAGGGATCCATGAAGTGGCAACCTACTCTCAGCTACTGGGGCAAGCCCATGGATCTCAACGCTTACCCTACAAGTGATATGACCCTCTGGAGGGCTTGGACCCCGTATAAGGAAACCAAACCCCAAATGGAGACCCACCTGCAATCCTGTATAAGATCCAATGTGTCTCCTCGCCTTCTAGTACAACAAATCATCAAAGTAATCAAGTAAAAGAGCTTACAAATCATGAAATCAAGTGGACACTTGGCATGCCCTTCTATAGTGGGCTTTAGCATTTACAGGTGTCTCCAAGTCAATAAGCAGGTTAACCAAGGATCCTATTAGGGTGGTTTCAACCTCTAAAGGGGGTGACATGTACATGGTATATCCATCTAATGGTAGGTGGCATGTGATATGTGGTGGAATGGAGTGGGGCGTGAAAGGGAAGCTCCAGGCCACATGCCATGGTACAAGGGTAGCTAAAATAAGGGAAGCCCACACTTGGGTGTATGAATGTAGGAGGTGTTGTACCTCTGAGATAGTAGTAGGTCAGCACCCAATGCTAGAGCATCTAAAATAATTGTTTTGGGGTTTTTGGTTTTAGTTTTGGAAGACCAATGAATGAAGACAGATATAGAATTGAAATACTTAATCCTTTGGACAATATTAATATCTCAGCAAAGGGCTGCTATAAAGCTTTACATAGTGATATAGATCAAATAGTGGTGAGAAGAAGACAGAAAATCCTTTGACCCTGTTGAGTAACCTTTAATGTACATTTCAGGTTTTTTTACTGTGTTTTTCAACAGTAAGATCTTCGTATTTGTCTTCAAATTGTATGCAGCTTTTTCTTTGTAAGCCTGAAACAAGAGTTTTTACCTGCAAAACATAGAAATTGTTAAGAAAACATAAGTGACAGAGAAGGACATCAATGGCTTTATTGAGCTCGATAGGATATTGGAAGGAGTCCAGAGCGTATCGGAAGGTAAAACAATGGTTTTATTGGTCGCACAGGCTTATGGAGGCTTCACTGTGTAAACTGGAGTAACAAAGCCAAAATGGTGATTTTTGTGTTTAAACAGAAAAACAACGTTCTTTTTGAAATATGGCGCGAAGTGAACAATGGTCATTTTGTCGTTATGCGGGAGGTGGTTTTGGTTTTGATCACACCGCTTATGAGGCACGGGCGGTTTTGGGAGGGGTCACCTGATACAATCTAAACCTGACACGTAGCAAGGAAAGGTCAGTGGTATACCGTTTTTCGGCTGGGTAATGCTTGGATAGAGAGCCAACCCGAAATTGCTGAGGGTTGTTGGATTTGAATGCATTTGATCAAACGGTGGTGGAGCGAAAAAGCAGCACAGAGGTAAGAGGAAAGAGCAATGGAGGGGCCCAATGATTAATCATGGCGGTATGGGCTTTATTATGGGTTTTTCATTAAAATCATAAAAACGTTTTAACAAATAAATCCTTCGCAAAACACGGTATGGCGGACTTGAAATAATATGAATTCGGACAAATAAATGACATTGGGTCCGGATTCATCACATATCGCAATCGCAGTTTAGCGAAGGAAAGGCCCATCGCAAAGGAATGCAATAGGGGCCAGACGCGATGCGGAATAAACCATGGATAATATGAGATCGAGTCCAAGTTCCCATCGCTGTCGGAGATCGCAATGGTGAAGGGTAATGCTTTTAGCCGGGACTTGCAATGGAGACGGATGGGAAATGGGTAATGAATTATGATATAATTTGCGTCAGGTACGGGTCCATCGCGCATCGCATATCGCAATGCGGAGGATAGTGCGTTCATGTTGAAAGGCTTGCGATCTGCCGATATGCGATGCTTTATTGAATACATAGTTTTATGATAAAACTAATGGTTTTGGGTTATTTAATCAAGGAAGTTAATAATATACGGAAAAGGGAACTTTTAGGGGTTTAATACTATAAGTTAGCGTTAATATGAAATATGAGCGGAAAAGGGAAATACACTAAGTATAATGCTTTTTATGAGTTATCTGCTTTTCATATATACATCAATACTTAGGCTAAACATCTTTTTGTGGGTTTTTTGGGTAAAAAGGGATTTAACATGGGTTTTCACTTTTCCTAAGCAAAAAGGATTTTAACCTTAGGAAAAGGGGGTTTTTATGGAAAATGAATGAATATGAACTGTATGAAGGTGGAAAGGGGAAATTAGTAAATATAGGGATGAATAGGGATGAGGGAAGTTAATTAATTGATCTTGTAGACCTTCATTAGCTTTGTGTAATTGCCTCATGGACATAGAAACATAATAAATGTACATTTTGTCCAATGAATTATCATACTTCTGCAACATTTATTCTACTTACCCTTTGCTTATCTTATCATTTTTTCTTCACTTAATGGGTGCATTTAAGCTAGCAAACCCTTTTCCTTTCTTTTTATTTTACAAAAGCAAACTATCTAATTCTAACCTTATAACATCCAAGGGCTCAGATTAAACTGATGAGCACTTTATTATTCTCTACCTAACTACTGATCTACCAAGAATAAACAGTTTGGCCAGATCTTTATTCTCTAATCATAACATCAAATTTAAAGATGAAACAGTCAAGATTAAACTATTTAACTATCATGGGTTGTGGCATTTATGACAAACTGCACACAACCATTATTTTGTGGAAAAATAATAGTGGCATTTAGACTTGCTCACTTTCATAGTTTATTTGTTTTCTTTTCTTTCTAACCTAACATTTTCTTTTTTGCCTTGATTTTTTAGGGCATCTATCCTAACATTTTCTTTGATATGAACATCATCATCAAAAAAATTTCAAAAACATTTTATTCAATATTGTTATGTCCATATCCTAACTTAACATTTTTTCAAATATTCTATCTTATCAAAACCAAAAAATGCTACAACAGGAGGGAGCAATTGTGGTACATGAGTTACTTCGGCCTTTTTTTTTTCCACCTTTCTTCATATAACTTTTGTCTTTTATTGATTTTTCTTTTCTAACTGCTTGGGGCTCCAAGGGATGAGAGCATGATGTGTGGGATATAGCTATGAATTCCCCTCTCTTGGTAGCGAAGTTCATCGCCCAACAGGGGTTGGGACAATCATGGGTTCCTTTATGATGGAAAGGGCTCACATACGACCCTAGGAACCAAGGTGATGGCGATAATGATAGGGGGCAGAGCTCATGTTTGGCTTTTGGCCACGTGCTAAATGTGTATGTCTCAGCCATCTTTTGCATTTTATGGTACAATTTCCTATTGAGAGTGGCCAAATATGCTTTTTCGTTTCTTTTCAGCTGCACCAACCCTGGGGCATTGTTCCAAGCCTGACCCAAGGTGTTGACAAGAGGAGGGGGAGGCTAACTCCTTGTGGACCCAATGGACAAATGTGGACCTGGATGGGAAATATGATGAATGGGGTTGTAATAAGCGGAGGGGATTGTGATATATATGGTGTGGGGAAGTGGGGCCATGCAACCAAAATCGAGGTTTCCCATGTAGTGCCATTCCTAAAGCCTAGTAGTCAATAAAGGAGATTCCACGAGACTAGAATACAAGGTTAACCACCAAAGAGGGCAAAGGAGACGAGTACATACCTAGTCGACACTTTTTGCCAAATCCCCCCACTAATCCATGCCCAGAAATGCGTGCATGATAAGTAAACAAAAATACCCAATCACACAATGATAAGCCATACCTTCGGGGTTGGAAGGCCCACCTTCAAACATACGATTATAACAGATGGACAAGGGATCACATGGTCGGCTCAAGGGGCAGAGAAAATGGCACATCAAGTTATTTGGTGGTTGCAAGGGGCCATTGGCTGTCGACTGAGGACCACCTAGGGAAAAAAATTCCCCTATGGATATCACCTACAAGGTGGTGGGTAACATTTGGCTCCAACTAGGACATGATCTCTCATAAGAGTGCACCAATGTACTCGAACGGGGAGGTCATGAGAACACCAACGATCTCTTAGGACCACAGACCTGTCACCTGCACATATCACAAATCAAGCACACGGGGTAGCATGTTTTTGCGGCGTCTTATGATCGCTCATGCTTATATTAGGCCATAAAAACTAACAAGAAATAAAATTTAAATAAAGATGCAAATTTAATCTAAATGCAGCTAATCTAGCATGAAAATATCATATGATATTAGTTCTAATGCGAAAATCAATATGCAATGCGTCCTACCCTAATATGCATATTACATTATGCCAGTGCCAAGTATAATCATAGATTCAATGCAACCAACATGTCAATTGATCAGTATAAGAATACGTGCTTCTATGATCCAAAAACACAAATGGGAAGAATAATATTAGGGATTGTAAGGGTGAGAGGTCAGAAAATAAGAGACCCATATGCCATAGAAAGAAACCCTGGAAGAAGGGAAAGACACCAACCAAGAGGATTGAATTTGATCCTCTAACTAGAAGATGGAAATGTCAATGATCAAGTATATGAAGCTTTGATGAAAGACAATCTTAGGCCTATCATCCTCAGGGTAGGAAGGAGCGAATGACTCAAACACATTCAAGACGATATTACCTTGGTTATTGGGAAAACAAGAGGTAGAATCATCATTATTTTTGGGGAAAAACTATGATTCTTTGTTTTTCATAGGGGAAACCAACTCTTCATCAAAACTAGGGGAATGAACCTCATCATAAACATCTCTTTACGGGCTAGGGACACACCAACGGGAGGAATGCTCAAACATGAAGAAAAACCATTTATCGATGGCATGGCTAAAGGAAGCATCTTCTATAATCCCTTTAGCACAAGAGCTATTGTAATTATTCCTAATGGTGAAAAGACCTCCTTTGGTCAAATTGTCATCATCTTGGAACACAAAGAAGAGACCCTTTCGATCATTAGGAAGGGCTTCAAAAGGACCAATATTTTTACACAAAAGGGGTGGAGCATTTTCTTCTTCCCTGGTCTCATTCTTATGGATTTGGGATATTATGGGGCTTTCATTTTTATTATCATGCCCAATTCCCCAATCAGCAACCCAAAAATCACTCATAGATTGATGATCATGATCTCCCTCAGACTTATCCCATTCTTCACTATGTATTTGATGTTGGCTAAGCTGCAATTCATTCTCTTCTTTGTTAGGCAGGGAGCACTTCTCCTCTTTCATCTTTTCTCAAAAAATGTTATCTAGGGTTTCCACTATAAGAGTTTGATAAAATACTTCAAGGACAAGGGCATCAGTAGGGCTCTTGTTATATTCACATTTCATATTATAGAGCCTTTCGGATTGTTCTAATAAGTGGAGAAAACATCTTTGGAGTTATATGTAGCCACAAGTTGCTTGCAAGATTCTTCATATTCCATCATCCTTTCTTGCAACACCTAGAAGCTCTTGGGGTCCAGATTTTCTTCATCATCCTCAGAGGACATATTTTCCCATTCATGAGTCTCTTTTTTGGCACAATCCTCGAGGTATGCATCATTAACTTGATCTTGATGATTTGGAGAAGGATCAAGGTACTCTTCCTCAAGCATATAACCATATTCAATAATTTCCTCCACCCGAAGGACCACATCCAGTGTTCGGCATATGTCTTCATGAGTTTGCACACTCAGCCTTTATGCAAAAGGAAGTGCACAGCGAACATCGAGAGAGAATAAATGCTTTTAGGTTCACCTAACTCAAGCCAATCAGTACTTGGGGCAATGGATAGGACAAACAATTCCATTTGGTCACATGGTTGAGTTATATTTTGCCTTGAAACATACCATATGAACCTTACAACATGAATAGTTGTGGAATGTGGATCCCCATCGAATATTGGCATGTTCTTCATGCACTCTGATATGGGATATTGTGGGGTCCCTATCATGTCTAGGGTAGGAATATATGTGGTCAACATGTTGTTGGGCCTTTAATAACATGGAAGTCACCAAGGTGAATGAAATTGCCTTGACAAATGCTTGCTTCAACCTACAATCATTGACCTTAACGTTCAATGAAGAACTAGGGCTTCATTCTTCCAATGGAATCGCCAAGAATAGTATATCAATATTGTCATATGGGGAACAAGACACACGTACCGTCACCCCAACAACGACGCCAAAAATGTTACTGCTCAAACAAGCAGGGGTCCTAGGTTGGGTTCCTATGGAGCAACTATTAGGACAAGTGGCAACAATGGGGCAATAGCCCATTGTCACCTCAGCTAAAGCTCCCTGCTCTTTATGTACTTTCACCGATGGGAGGATACTTGGTATTAGAGGAATATCAAGGATGGATAGATCAATGATGGGATGAGGAGTGATTCCTAAAGCCTATTCACAAGAGGCTCAAATAATTTGCTTACATGCTTTGGAAGCAAGGTGATTAGCTCTATAGGACAGGCTGAGGGGAAACCTAACCCTAGGTTTAGAGAGTATCTCTTAACAAGAGGTGTCCAAGACTTGAGGCTCTCAAAGGAGAAATGGCTTCTATGTAATCCTTGTGGAATTTGAGACACAAAGTTGTAGGACCAAAAAGAAACCAAGTGGACCCAAATTAAGTCAAGGGTGCGTGTTGATCAACAATAGATGGACTTGACCAGGTTAGGGAGAAGAATAGGATCAAAGGAGATATTTTCTCTTGAAATTTAGGTGCATTGATCCAAATGAAGACACTAACCCAAGGGAACCTAGGGAGAAGAACGGTCTTCGAGCTAGAGCATGCAAGATCTTGGGATTCCACCGTTGGATTGAGCTTAATGGAGGACCCCTCAAGAAGACCCCAGCGCAAAAGCTCACCAATTTTCAAGGATTTTCATTCGCTGGAAATGATTTTAAGTGGTGCCATAGGAGGCCTACTACATTAGGGCTTAAAAAAGAGGAGAAAAGGTCAAGAAGATATTCGATTAAGTGACCACCAAGGACTAGATCAGTGCCTTGCCTTTAGGGAGAGATGGAGTCAAGGAAATTTCAAAGTTTGGAGAACCTTTCACCTAATCAAGGAGACCTTAAGCAACTTCGCATGGCATCTAGGGCATAAACTCGATTGCAAAAAAGTATTTATACTTCAATGTGCAAGATTTGATGACTTATCAAGGCAACATCAAACATATTTTTACCTCTAGGAACATTCATTCACCATACAAGACACATGTAACATACGCAGCACCTCAAAAGTCCAAAATTTCACAATTTCGCATTAATTTAGGGCATGTCCAGATCTAGAATGTGAAAATTCCATACATTAATCATGTAGACACGTGTAATATATGTAGCACCTCACAAGTCAAAAATTTCACAATTTCGCATTAATTTAGAGCAATTCCAAATCTAGAGAGTGAAAATTCCATACATTATTCATGTGACAAGATAAATGTAAAGATAAGCATGAAAAAGAGCACTTACATGTATAGTGAGTATATCCAATCATCAATTCAAGACATAATTTGCAGCTCCAAGAGACCAAGAGATAGTAACCAAACATCAAGCCAAACTCGTCCTCCAAAAGGAAATGTGAAATTCTCAAGAAGAGAAGAAGATCCAATCCAAGTGATGATGAGAGGAATGAATGAGCCTTTCATCTGTTTATACAATCCATAAGGGGGTTCGAATAACCTAATTGGGTTAATAAAGCCCCAAATAATAAATAATGTACAGTAATGACATGACCTGGTGACAAACCCACCAAGATAGCTCAATAATTCAAAGATAAAACCTCTCAAGAGGGGAACATATTAGATATAATGAGTCGGTGAGCCATTGAGGAGGTTAGGTGGAATCCAAAGTGTCCCAATGTGAGAGAGAAGGCTCCAAATATAGTTATCAAGCAGGTGGCCCATTGATATCCAGGCAAATCACATGTGT
Source organism: Pinus taeda (assembly GCA_000404065.3). Classification (NCBI taxonomy): domain Eukaryota; kingdom Viridiplantae; phylum Streptophyta; class Pinopsida; order Pinales; family Pinaceae; genus Pinus; species Pinus taeda. The sequence continues at coordinate 7,296 of APFE031700723.1, read as the reverse complement.
TGTCCCCAAGTGGGTGTGGGGGGCACCCAAGTGGATCAATAATGCTTGTAAACCATTTGTAAGGGTTGGAATGATGACAAAATCCTTCCCTTTGTCTCCCATGGTGAGACACGTCCTTATCTGGGCTCTGGAACATCTGTTGAGTATTGTATGGTACAGGTGTGAAGTCAGAAGGGCATGGTGATCCAAGTGCATCATCCTCATCCAAAAAGGTGGAACACGAGCAATCAATGAATGGTGTCGGGGGATCCATGAAGTGGCAACCTGCTCTCAACTATGGGGGGAGGCCCATGGCTCTCAACGCTTACCCTACAGGTGCCAATATGACCCTATAGACGGCTTGGACGCGATATAAGGAGACCAAACCCCAAATGTAGACCCACTTGCAATTTTGTATAAGATCCAATGCGTCTCCTAGCCTTCCAGAACAACAAATCATCAGAGTAATCAAGTAAAAGAGCTTACAAATCATGGAATCACGTGGACACTTCAAAGTGGCATGCCCTTCCATAGTGGGACTTTAGCATGTACAGGTGTCTCCAAGCTCAATAACGAGGTTAACCAAGGACACTATTAGGTGGTCTTAGCCTCTAAAGGGTGTGACATGTCCATGGTACATCCATCAAATGGTAGGTCACATGTGATATAGTGGTGGAATGGAGTGGGGCGTGAAGGGGAGGCTTCGAGCCACATGCCATGGTACAAGGGTAGCTAAAATAAGGTAAGCCCACACTTGGGCATATGAATGTAGGAGGGAGCAATCCTAGTAAATGAGTTACCCTGGCCTTCATTTTTCCACCCTTCTTCATATGTCTTTTGCCTTTTATTGATTTTTTTTTATAACTACTTGGGGCTCTAGGGGATGAGAACATGATGTGTGGGATATAGCAGTGAATTCCCCTCTCTTAGTAGGGCAGTTCATCGCCCACCCAAGTTGGGACAATCATGGGTTCCTTTATGATGGAAGGGACTCATATAGGGCCCTAGGAACCAGGGTGATGGCCATAATGATAGGCGGTACAACTTATGTTTGGCTTTCGCCCACATCCTAAATGTATATGTCCCTGCCATCTTTTGCATTTTATGGTACAATTTCCTATTGAGAGTGGCAAAATATGCTTATTCTTTTCTTTTTAGCTGCACCAACCTCCAAGGTATCATTTCAGGCCTGACCCAAGGTGTGGACAAGGGGAGGGAGGCTCACTCCATGTGGAACCAATGGACAAATGTGGACATGGATGGGAAATATGATGAATGGGGTTGTAATGAGCACAGGGGATTGATATATATGCTATCGAGAAGCGGGACAACACAACCAAAATCGAGGTTTCCCATGTAGTGACATCCTTAAAGCCTGGTAGCTAGTAAAGGAGATTCCACGAGACTAGAATACAAGGCTAACCAGCAAAGAGGGAAAAGGAGACAAGAATACAAACCTAGTCAACTCTTTCCACTGAATCCCCCCATTGATCCATGCCCAAAAGTGTCCATAATAAGTAAACAAAAATACCCAATCACACAATGATAAGCCATACCTTCGAGGTTGGAGGGCCCACCTTCAAACATACGATCATAACAGATGGGCGAGGGACCACATGGTCGGCTCATGTGGTAGAGAAAATGGCACATCTAGCTACCTAGTTGTTACAAAGAGCTACTAGCTGTCAGCTGAGGACTATCTAGAGAAAAAAAACTCCCCTATGGATATCACCGAGAAGGTGGTGGGTAACACCTCCTATACCCATTCGGCCATTAGGGGAGGTCCCACTAGACTAGGGTTGAAGATTAACCCCCCCCCCCCAATTTAAGGTGAGAGAACACGATCACGGTCAAAACCCATCATTCTTCCAAGTCACCCCATATTCCATGCCAAATACCCAAATACAAACAAGCAAAAGCACCCAATTGCAAAATGCTTAAAGTACCTTTTGATCAGAAGCCCACCTTCGACCATGCGCTCATGTTGGATGGGTGAGAAGCATATGGCTTATGCAAATGGCAAAGATGTAATGGTGTATCATCAACTAGTGGTGTTTGTCAAGGGTTGTTGGTTGCATGGCTAACCAGTTGGCTATGAATAATAGGAGAAAAGTTTTCTCCTATGGGGTTACCCATTTTGGTGGGTAACATAGCATATTTTTAGTTACACACCAACTCCTCAAGACTCTTGGTGTAATATTTTTTTTTAATTTTTAGATGAGGGTGAGTTCTCCTTGGCTTGTGTCAACATGTGACATTGTCAACCATGGATTGAGGAGAAATCTAACTACCCCATCATTATATTATTTCTTTGACGTGTCACAGAGTTAGTTGGCAAAGACTAATTTTTCATGGTATGAGAGAAAAGACTCGTTCTACAGAGAAGCTCTCTCTCCGAGTCTCCACTATAATGTTTGTTGAGACTTTTGGGGATTGATGAGCTTCCCCTTGGACTTCATTTGTACTTCGTATGTTTGGAGCCTTGTGGAAGATTAGAGGTACAACATCTTTTATTATGTGAGGGCCTTTTAATGATTCATGTTCCATTTTGATAATGTAATGTGAGGAATTAACTCCTCTTATTATTGTTGTTGTTGTTGTATCTAGCTTACACATAATAAACTTAGTTGTTGCTAAGCATGATATGGCATCTCCTTCATAGCAACATTTTGAACCACGCATGTAACTTTTCAAGGACAACTTTTTGCAATAAATTTCAGCAAGTTAAGATTGGTTTGTGCCATGCATAGCAACCCTTATTGCCTTGTATTTTCATGCATTCACTCTCTTTGATCTATGTGTCCTTGACTTCATTTGCCCAATGTGTGATTAGGCAATTGGTCTTGGGCTTTTCCACCTTTATCTTTCCTTCTCATACCATTCATTATTCCATTATACATCAACTCTTTCTACTTGGGCTAACTCTTCATTAAATCACCTTGTGCCTCCACTCTATAGCCTTAGAGTTGGAGAAAAACCAACCAAAAGTGTGAAGAAAAGCTATCATGGTGATAGTGTGCAGCCTTCCTAAATTACACAAGGCCAACCCCTTGATGCTTGGGACTTTACATCAGGGGGTGCTAAATTTTGTTGTAACACAAATAATAGGTGATTTTCGCAGAATAGATACCCCTAACCACTGCATCTCAGCCAGAGGAATTTTCAAATGTTGTAAGCCAACTTCATTCCATTGTAATACTCCAGGAACGGTGAATGACATGCTTGCCACAATAGTAATAGCAGTTATTACAAATCTTTCAATAAGAGTACATATGCACAAATTCATTTTTGGCATCACCATTGTAAACCAAAGGAATGTAAGTATAAAGCCCGGTAAAATCCCTATGGGATAATGATTATATGAGGGTGTATCCTAGATCCCCAATGGTGGATGGTCATGCCCAATCCTCTTATGTTAAGTTATGGTATGTTCTATGCTTATAACAGTTTACTTCTTTTTCTTATTATATTCCACAGATTAACAATCACATGTACATAAAGTAAAGTGCAGATAGAACATTAACGATTCGATAGAAAACAAGCCAAGACAAGAGACACAAGATTGGTGGCCTAGCCAGGGACAAACCCACAAATGTGTGGGGAACCTTTGATCAAATTCTTTTTTAATCTTCAATAATTCAGTAGAGAGAAATAGTACAATAAATCTGATTTATATCAACAGTAGCAAACCCTAGATCAGCAGCATCAACATTAGCGGCTTCATCATCAAACTAAGGCAAACGATATCTCACAAATTGACCGTCAGATCGGCATGATTCCACCACCAAAAGTTGCGGCTTCTAGAGGAGGTTCAGATGAACCTACAGCGCAATTCAGATGAAGAGATCTTCTAATCCACGTAGGTCAAACTTTACTTCTGCAGTTGCAACTTCAATTTCGACAGCTTCCAGCTTCAAACTAGGGCAGTGAATATCTTGCAAACCGTCCGTCGGATTGACTTGATTCCACCACCAAAAGTTGCGGCTTTCAGAGGAGGTTCAGATGAACCTACAGCACAGTTCAGATGAGGAGATCTACTAGTCCATGCAGGTCAATCTTTACTTCTGCAGTTGTAGCTTCAATTTCAGCAGCTCCCAGCTTCACATGTGTGAGAGAGTGACCCTTTTCTGCGCAGTATAGAAGAGACTATTTTCTACACAGTAGAGAGAGAGAGAGAGATGTGATGAGATGAGTGAGTCCAAATGAGGAAAAGTCCTCCTATATTTATACACAATGTTGGTGTTTGAATAGATGCCACTGTTAGGCTTTTGAGCCTACATGAGTTGTAGGTCGGCTTGATAATAATTCCATAATCAAAATAAATTCATATCTCCATAAATACTTATCGGAATCGGATGATCTTTATATCAATCCTACACCTCTCGACGAGAGGAATCTAATAAAAA
>APFE031700720.1:41380-123624 GCA_000404065.3 Pinus taeda | reverse complement strand
GTTTTCAGTCCATGGTTTTGGACGCGATGATTTTTTCGGTCCATGGTATTGGATGCTTCGGCATGTATAAATATGTATTGTAACATTGAAAGGAACATAATGAAAAATCAAGCTGGTAGTCCGGTTTTGGGATCCAGTGGGAAATCTCTGTGTATATGTGTTTTATGTGTTATGCTCTCGCATTTTTATTTTTCATGTGATTTAGAATTCGTATGCAGGTAATTTATGTACGGGGTTAAAACCTATAAGATCTTACATATCGATACAGGATTGACTGCAGAACAAAGGCAACAGTTGATGAGTACTATTCGCGAATAAACTAGAGCTTTTGCTTGGGATTACTTGGACATGAGGGGCATACATCCAAACACCTGCATCCACCATATCTATACAAATGAAGAAATGAGACCTGTTCGGCAACCACAAAGGCGTATGAACCCAACATTGAAAGACAATGTCAAGAATGAGCTTCAGAAATTTTTGACTGCAGATTTCATTTACCCCATTTCTGATAGTAGGTGGGTGTCACCTCTGGTAGTGGTCCCAAAGAAGAACGGAAAGTGGTATATTTAAGTTGACTACAGAGAATTAAACAAGGCCACATTGCGTGACTATTTCCACTGCCCTTCATTAATCAAGTCCTCAACACGCTTTCAGGTAAGAAGTATTTTTATTTTTTAGATGGGTACATCGGTTACAATCAAATACAAATAGCCAAAGAAGACCGAGATAAGACTACTTTTACATGCCCTTGGGTACTTATGCAAATAAAGTCCTCCCCTTTGGTCTTTGTAATGCCTCCACCACTTTTCAGAGAGCTATACTTGCCATTTTCTCTAATTTGATCCATGACTGCATGGAGGTCTATATGGATGAGTTCACAGTTTATGGAGATGACTTTTCACAGGCTTTTGAAAATCTAGAGAAAGTATTGATTCGTTGTCAAGAAGCTAATCTAGCCCTTAGTAGTGATAAATGTAATATGATGCAAAATAAGGGGATTGTTCTAGGCCATCATTGTCACTAGAAGGAATTCAAGTTTATCTAGCAAAAATCGAGGTAATCTCGAGTATCCCTATTCCTAGTTCGCAAAAAGAGGTAAGAATTGTTTTAGGGCACGCAGGTTATTATTGACCATTTATTGAGAATTTCACTAGAATTGCAGCACCATTATTTAAATTGTTAACTAAATATGTTGACTTTGTATGGAATGTTGCCTGTCAACAGGCTTTTCAGTTACTAAAGGAAAATTTGTCCATTGCTCCGGTATTGAGAAGGACAAATTGGTCCTTACCTTTTCATATTTGTACAGATGCTTCAGATACTGCACTAGGAGCGGTCTTGGGACAAAGGGAGGATAACTTTCCCTATGCTATTTATTTTGTCAGCAAAAATCTTTCTCCCGTTGAATTAAATTATGGTTACTGAAAAAAAGATATTAGCAGTTATGCATGTTATAGGAAAGTTTAGGCATTATATTACCAGTTATGAGACATTTGTCCATACCGATCATTCTATTATTATATTTTTAATGAATAAACCTATTACTAATGGTAGGATAACACAATGGTTGTTGCTTTTACAATAATTCAATATAACTGTAACTGATAGGCTTGGAAGAGATAACTTGGCAACTGACTTCTTATCTCGTTTGAAAATTGCGCAGGGAAGCATGCCAACACCAGTGCCTGATGAATTGCTAGATGAAGCATTATTTGCCATTTCTACTATTACTCCTTGGTTCGATGATGTTACCAATTATCTGGTATCAGGGAAACTACCTCGAAACATGTCGGCTCAAGAAAAGTATAATATAGTGCAACGTAGAGCTAATTTCTCTTAGCTCGAAGGGGATCTATTTTATACTAGGCAAGACTTAATTATGAGGCGGTGTGTGTAGGAAGATGAAATGCATGATGTGCTGAGAGCCAGTCACAACGAGCCTTGTGGTGTCCATTTTTTCGACAAAAGGACTACATACAAAGTTCTTCGTACTAGATAATATTGGACTACACTTTTTAAAGACGCCAAGAAGTTTGTTTTGAGTTGTGACGCTTTCCAATAAACAAGGAGACCAATTTCCTCCGATGAAATGCCTCTTCAACCACAAATCACCATTGAACCTTTTAAAGAAGAAAAATATATCTTGGTGTGCACTCACTACGTCACGAAGTGGGTGGAGGCTAAAGCATTGTATGATGCCACTGAAAAGGCAGTAGTATAATTTTTGTTCGAGGACATCTTTGCGAGATTTGGTGTGCCTCATGAAATCGTCACCAACCAAGGTACACAATTTACATCAAATTTGGTCAAGGTACTCACGGAGCAGTATCAAATTAAGAATCACAAATCGACTCCTTAACACCCCCAGGCTAACGGGCAAGTGGAGTCCACAAACAAAGTTTTGGAATCCATCCTCACAAAAACTATTCAACTGCATCATATGGATTGGGCGGATAAGTTACTGGAGGCACTATGGGCTTACCGGATCACTTGGAGAAATGTCACATGACACACACCTTATGAGTTAGTCTATGGTAAACAAGTGCTCTTTCCCATTGAGTTCCAAGTAAAAACATTCAGGATTGCCACCCAGTTGGGCATGAATCTAAATGAAGGTCAAGAGCAGAGGCCGATGTAATTGAATGAACTTGAAGAAATCTGAGAAGATGCCTACCACAAAACCACGTTGGTGAAAAACCAAAGAGCTCGATGGCACGGCAAATTTATCAAGAAGAAAGTCTTTCACCCAGGTAATTGGGCCTTGTTATATGATAGTAAGTTGAAGCATTTTAAAGGTAAATTCTCCACCAAATGGTTAGGACCGTATGAAGTAAATGAAGTTTTTGATAACGGTTTAGTTCGTATTTGTACTATCGATGATGATAAGACTTCTTTTGTAAAAATCGTCATCAGCTTAAAGTTTATCACGAACCACTTTCACGTGATCTGTTTTTGCAGGATGTACGAAAAGATCTAGGGTTGGAGCTGATTCATTCAAATGACCAACCCCTTGTTGGTTCAATGGATTAACTTATATATGTGTGTGTGTGTGTGTGATACTCAATGGGCTGTTATTTTTTATATATCTTTAGGTGTCTCTCCCCATAGCCCATGTAGAATAAAGAAGAAATTTATCTTGGGTTAATTTATTCCTTCAACTAGACTTGACAGATTAATATGGAAAATGAGCCTTTTGGAGTCTTCTTTGGATGTTTTCAGACTCTCGAAAAATGAAACTCCCAAGCAGTAACTGATCGAGGCTCGTAAAATGACATGGGACAGTAGTAGTCTAGGGATTCCTTAAGTACATATTTATTCTTTTCTAGCCTTAGGAAATGATTATGGAAAAGAAACCCCTTGGAGTCTCCTTTGGGTAGCTCATACTCTCTAAATATGACATCCTCAAGCAATGACTACTCTAGGCTCATTAAAATAATAGAGTGGTAGTAGCTAGGGTTCTGCTGGGTATAGAATTATTCTTCTCTAAGCTCAGCAGAAGCTTTACGGAAAAGAAACCCCCTTGGAGCTTTCTTTCTGGTCATTTGAAGCTCTCTAAATAAGAAATGCCTCAGGCAATTATCATTCCAGGCCTGGTTAAAAATCCATGGGATGATAAGCAGGTTTTTTTGAAGAACAATATTCAGCATGTTATATGGCATCGAGTAAGAGGATCTCAAAATTATGTATTCCATACTTTGCGTTTAAGCAGTCTTTGTACAATACTCTGTAAAATTGTAAATCTACTATCATAGTTGTGTTCTGAAAAAAGAATTTTTGGAATCATGAAGGGATTATGTTTTCCTTATATGAGTATGTTTCACAATTACTACTCATCTCTACCATCAATTAAGGATGATTGTCTCTACTAATTGATATGCACAAGGATTGATCCACAGGAACTATACTTAACCTGTAAAAATCAAACATCCTGTCATTGAACTTCATTTCTAGAATATTGATTGCAGAGCACAGTTGCAGCTTCAACATTATTCCTCTCAGCATCATTTTCATTCAAATACTTGGGCGCTACATCAAAACAAGGAAATCTCCACGAAATCACTATTTTTAAGTAGCTCAAGTATGCACTTTTATTTGCTTGAGTTTGATTAATGAATAATTAAAATGCATGTTGTGTAAATGCACCTTTAAACCTATCCCTCACTCTAAATTCGGCTCATAATCCTATTCTATATCTTCCTAACATTTCCATCCCCTAATCCCACATCGCCTACATTCCTAACACGCTGTGTAATGATACGCTCCCCTGTCATCTCTTCGTCATCACCACATGTCATCCCCCAGCAATCATGAGTATGTGTGTGTCGACCCTCATTCAGCCATGATGTTAACACTCTGCACAAGTTACATATGGTTTTATCATCATTACATTATCAGTATCACGCCTTTGATTAATCATGATGATTATGCTGTCATTCATCCAAGTTCTGAAATATGAGGGACATCTGAGACCAAGATTACAAAGTCATTCAGTGACAGAGAGGTAACAAAGAATAGTCAGGAGTGAAATTGTAATTGAACGCAGATGGCAAGCAAAATGGGGGTTGATTTCCATGAACCCATCTTCGGCCAGTTCACATGCAGTTCGGAGTATCAGCAGTGTAGCGACATTGTGGAAGAGAAAGGATTGACGAACTTTCTGCAGAAATTCCTAGGTTACAACGATCAGGTCGCCTTGGTGTTTGTGCAAAGTTTTGATGGGGAGCATGTTCAGGTTTTAAATTTAAGTTTCAGAGTTATAGAGGAGTCAGTGAGCAGAGCCATCAGGCTACAGAGGAAGGCGAACTGTTCTTTAAGGGAGCGCAGTTGAATATTCTGAACTGTGCCATGTTTTTGAAGCCTGCTTATAGGTCTCTCAACTGGGCGAAGGGAGTATTACAGAGTTGCATAGAGGAACAATGGCACCTGCTGCTCACAGTGCTGCAATGCTTCATAACTTTCGAGGGAAGGTATATGGTTGTGTTCCTCTATCACATTCGGTTGACGACTCATTTTACAGAAGACAAGAAGTTAAACATTCCCCACTTCTTGAGAGTAAGTTTGCATAAAATGGCCCGAGGGGTACAATCTCAGAGTAGGAAACCTGAGGCCGCATTGTATCACCATAGTCTCATTAAAATTTTGTTAGTCGCTGAGCCTCGCAAAAGAAAGAGGTCATGGGAAGATTTCTTAGTTGGGAACTTTCCTGGGTAGGAAACTCAAACAAAAGGATGACAATGAACAGTGGGCTGATCACTGAAGTGAAATGATGCTACTCCTGTGTCTAAATCCCAATTAACACCTGCCTCTCCTACCCATTCTCCCATTCCTATTCATGAAACCCCCCAAGCAGCTAGTAAATCCTTGAAGGATAGAGAAGAAGCAATTTATGTGAAAACCCAGGTGAGCATGAAACGAAGAGGAAAAAGAGATAGATCTGCGTTGGACCGACCTGAGCCTAGCCCCATGACAAAAGACGAAGCAGTAGAGCCCCAGTCAGAAACTTCCCAATTCCCGAGAGTGCCAAACCCAAGCTAAATGCACGTGAGCCCTTTTCCCCATCAATACCTCGACTTCTCTAGCCGAGACCTCTACTCAGGGTCGACAATGAACTCATAGTATGGCTCAAGCCCAAAAATCCATGGCTAAGGGGGCAAGTTCTGATCGTTTCCACATTTCTTTCTCCCCTAATTTCGATGGACAGAAGTTCAAAGTGTCCTTTGAAAGAGCCCCCATGACCACATTTGAAGAAAATATCCCTGCAGACATTGCACGAGACTTAGAAACATTATCTCCAGTTCGACCATCAATAAGCAGGAGTGCTACTAAGGCAAGTCAGCTTCTTTCTTCACCAAAAGGAAGCATTGGGAAATCACTTGAAGGCAACACATCTCAGCAGTTGACAACACCTACTAGGGCTCCCACTTTTGATGCAAAGGAAAATCTAAAGATTCGACTTGTCAAACTAGAGAAGACGACTATTAAACTTACAGAGAAAGCTAATAAGTATAAGGTCTTATTTCATTATGTCAGGGAGGTCAATCACCAGGTGAGAGACTCCAATCTGAGGTTGTATGCCCACAATGATGAACTGAAGAGGAATAATAGGCAGTTGCTGCGTTGGAAAGCATCAAGGTATATGCCCATTGAAAGGTTGAGTTCACAAGCGTTAGCCCTCCAGTTCAAGAAATGTTCCCCACCGGTTAAACATGGGATAGAAGTGTTGGTTAAGACTGTTGGTCTTTTACCACAATTCCTTTTATTTAGCACACTTTTCCTTTTTGGTAGATGTAATAGATGCATGAGGACATGCATCCAAATAGGCGTGGGAGGATGTTGGTGCCATATTTTGTCCCTAATTCCATTATTTCCCACCTCCATTTTTGTCATTTTTGTACTCCTATACCTACTCTCCTATCACTTTCATTGTCCTAAAACTCTCAAAATCCTGACATGAGGTAAAGCATTTCATTTGTATCATTTTATTGTTTATTGGTTAAGTTTAAGTGAATTTAAGTTGTTCCTAACAAGCTAACTAATAAATATGATTGAGTGTGAGTATTGCAGTAGCATGAGCAAGTTAATATCAGGGGAGTGCTTGTCCACAAGCCATGTTCTACCATTTTTGTACTTAACAACCACTTTAGGATCAGTACAACGCTATAAAGGATGAATAGGCCTTGTGGTTCTAGATGATCGAGCCACCCACAGCTGTGATCGAACGAGTTCGATATCTGCCATGATGAAGATCTTCACCATCCTCATTGAACTAAGCCTATCCCAATATTGGGATTAGTTAAGGATTCGTTATGCTAAGTAGAACAGGGTTGTTCCAGCAATCTGATTTGAAATATTAATTTAGTGAAGTCGTTGGACTTGCTATGTATGGTATATTATTGTTTTAAACTAAAATCGATGCCTATAAAGGCCTGATTTGTAATAGCTAGGGAATTAGTTAGCTAAAGAGAATATTGTGATTATATCATCAAAGTATTATTTCCAGACATATTCTTTATAAATTGAAGACTATGATTATGCCCATGTGTTAAGCTTAGATCAAATCACTTGATGGTTTGTTGTGAGTTTATGAATTAAATGTGTTAAGCTTTCCGTTTTTCTGTAAGTAGTTAAGCTTCCCCAGGTGTGGTCGGGCCCACCATCATCTGGGAATAGCTCTGTATTAATTTTTAGGAAGCATAGTTGTGTGTGTCAATTCATCATAACTGCTTTTCATTTGTTTCTAGTTCATCTATTAAACCTTTTATACATTGCGTGGAGACTTTCATTGGCCTGGAATGATTTCAGTGTGCTAAACTTGCATGTACTTTGAGACCTTTCAATTTAGCAATCTGAATGTATAGTTCTTGTGTGCATCACAGATATTTGCGCACCTACCTTTGATACATAGTCATACTCTATTTTCCCAAAACAACGAGTGGTATTTTGTCTTAACTGTGCTGATTGTGGTCACATGAAACTCGCTCAATTGCGTTGACAATCAAACACCTGTGATGAGCTGGTCCATCGTTGAAAATGAAGAACACACTCTTTGGATGTTGAAATCGATGTAATTCATTGTTGCAGCAAGGTTGATATAGTGTGGGTTTATTTGTGTAGAATAGGAATCCTGATTGGTAGTGTGCGTTGAGTGAATTTTAGTTAATTCCAAATAGAAATCGCATTGCTTGTTTTTTTCCATTATCAAATCGTTTGATTTTCCTTTAAGTCATTTTCATGAATTTTTGTCATAGGAGCATTTCTTTGAAGACTTTCGATTGGAATAGCTTAAATTATCGTAGTATAATTTAGTCTTGTTTCTTGTTTAATTGATGAAAGATAAATTCTTAGTTTCTTTAATAAAGTTCGCAGATTGATTTTGAAAGTTCAATTGAGTGATTTAAATTGCAGTGTGATTCATTTTACCTTGTCTTGAGTGATTGAATGCAGTCATAGAATAAGTTTAGATTCCAGTGCTGTAGTCTAGGATTTGATGAATCTAGATACTTTTGGTTGAAATCTTATTCTTGTAGTGTTAGTTTGCAATTCATTTTAAGTACAGTTAGGAAGTGCGTTTTCATTTTAAGAAGCAGTGTGACTTGTGTGATTAGAAGTAACAGTTTGGGATTTGATTTCAGAAACTTAGATTAGCCTCTTTATTCTATTTCATCACATAGGTGTTTTCCAAGTTTGCATTCTTACTTCAGTTTGTAGTTAAGATGAGTTTGATTTAAGTTTTCAATTTCATTTTTCATTTGATATCAGTTATTTAGAATAGACATAGAGTGGATTGAGTTCAATGCTTTCAGTTTTCTTATGAAATGAATGATTAGGTAGTCGTTCTATACTTAAATATAAGAAGGAAATCATATACTCTACATTTAAATATTGCACCAAAACGCAGTACAACTCATGTTTACAAATCCAAGTTGACAATTAATTGTAAGAGGTTTAATTATTGAATAAAACTCCCAACAGTTAACTTGTACCATAAAAGGAGTGGCGGCTCCAGAGTGGCTATTGTATGAAGATGTGTCACCTATGGGTAGCCGTCGAAGGATCCGCGAAAAGTTATCCATCATCACATTCCTTTGTCGCTTGAGGGCTTCCTCAAGCAACATTTTGAAAGGGTCCCCTGCCCCCTTATCTTTATTTTCTTCCGCCATGGGAGGACATCGGGGTTTGTGAGGATGATCTTGCTGCGATTCAACCAGATTGAACCCTAACTCCTTATACCTTGACCTCATCGGGGACATGCACGAAAAAACAGAGAAAGAGTAGACTGCTCTGATACCACTAATCTGAACTTAAACAGGAATGCAACAAATTGCAGATATGATCATAAATACAGAGATGCAATAAAAAAACACTTCATTTAATTAATAGAGAAATATTGAACTATGCTTACAAATAGAATGGAAATAAGATAGCTCGAGCGGTGGTAGCTTATCTCTGAGAAGAGATGTGGCAGCGACATGTCTTTGAATTGTGTTACAATGAGACTAAAGGACCTATTTATTATAGAAAACAATGAGAAAACCCTAAACAACCAAAATCCTAACCCTAGGCATTAGGGGAATTTTGAGTTCTAAAATGGGTCTTGTAAGAAAAATGTACAACCAAAATAAACTTTATAAGATCCAACAGGATTCAAGATGATGATGTCAACCATGGGGGATGATTCACTATTTTTTGAGTAAAAAAGTAAATAATAAAATAATAAAACTACTTTTTCAACTTGTATTTTCAACTTATCTCCATAAGGTTTTACTCAAATTTTGAGCGGGAGTACTCATTGGATGCAAAATTTAATTCCTCATCTAAGAAGTACCCATGTTGCATACTTTCGATAAACCCTACTACACTAAAAATGAGAAATACATGAAAAAACATGATTGCAATAACGTTTTTCATGTATTTATCATTTTTCCTATAGGAGGGTCCATCGAAAGTATGTAATATGGGTACTTCTTGGATGAGGAATCAAATTATGCATCCAATGAGTGTTGTTGCTCAGAATTTGAGTAAACCCATAGGGAGATAAGTTGAAAATATGAGTTGAAAAAATAGCTTTTTCTTTTTGCCCTCTAAAATTTGATGATATTTAATCTTATTTTATTATTTCCACTATTATTTTATATTATTTGTACTATTATTTTATAATTTCCTTAAGAGGCCCATTTTAGACCTAAAAATTTCCCTAATGAGATGTAACATCAATAGTTTGTGGGCCCCGTTGGGGTTAGTTAGGAAACTAACTTCCCGGGGTCGTAACTTGGTCATATTATCTCCGTTTGACTTGAACAATACCTTGTTGGAAAGGTCTCTCCAATTTCTACAGGTTTTGTTTAGGACCCTACCTATGGCTACGAGCCTGCAACAAACCTCAAAAAAACGTTGTTTAGGGGGTCAAAACTGCTCCGGAAGTTCAAGACCCGAAAAACTACTAAAAATAATAAATGCTGAAATAAATAAGGAAACATATGAAACTGACTGGAGGGTCTAGGTGGAATAAGCGGATGGCCACCAATATCCACCTGGATCACACCCAAGCCAGAGGGGAAACCCATAAAACATGTCATATCCCTTAATTTTATCCACCAAATTCAAGTCCCCTGATGTCTGTCTCCAAAGGAATTGTCCCACCCATAACAAAGATGAGGTTCAAACACAATAGAAAAGCCAGAGAGCAAAGTCTCTCATCCTAGATCGTTCAAGTAAAATTTTGTATGTCATAAGGATGAAGGGTTGTAAATGCCCTTTGCATGTGTGTTGTATGGGGTGGGTCGGTCATGCCACCCCCCTCTTAAATGTGATGAGAGGGTGAGGTGGCGAGCTACCCCTCCTCCAACGTCCCAACTTCCACCACCCAAATTGAAGAAAATATATTTTAATTATATTGATATTTGTATATTATCATAATATTTTTATATTTTTATTTGTAAATAAGTATCAAATTGATTTGCCCACATGGGGTAGCTCAAGTGGCAGTGGCCGTGGAAATGAAGTCTCACTGAACCGGAAGTCTTTGGTATAAATCTTGGGCTACCCTTCCCCTATAGTGGGGTGTGTAATGGACATGAAAATCAGAGAGGCCTACCAAAAGCTTACAAAAAAAAAGTATCCAAATTGATTTAAAAATTTATTAATTTTTTTAAATATTTTATCATATAATTATTCTTTATTATTTTTTCAAGTATAATTGATATTACGTTTTATTTATTTTGATGATCACTACATCTAGGGAATATTTGTATGAAACAGATCCACCAAAAAAAAATTGTCAACTCAATCGTAGATCCTAACCCAAAAAATTTGAAGAAAATTGAAACTATCACCTTTCAATAACAAAAATATTTTAACAGTGAAAACTCCATCACTAAACTAACCCTCGAAACTATTCTTAAAATTTCCACTTAAATACTTAAAAAATTCTTTAAAATCACCGACTCTATGTATAAAATGTAATATTAAAACTCATTTATAAATATTTAAAATTAACCTCTTAAAACCCATTATAAATATGAAATTATATCCTCATAAAATCTCCTAAGAAATGATATTGGACTCACTTATAAAAACATTTTAAATTATAGGTATATATATTTAAAAATTGGATTTATAAATATTCTTAAATAAATAATATTAATTTATATTATATTATAAAAACTATTTTAAAAGATTATCATTGATATGATATAATTATTAAATAATATAATCATCATTATTATGAAAAAAAATCCACTAAAACTTATTAAAAATCATTCACACTCTATATATACAATATATAATAAAATTATATAATATTTAAATATTTTGTTAATTCAAAGTTTTTATAGTGTATATTTTTTATTTAGTAAAATTAACAAGATAATTTTTAGAAAGAAAATAAATATTATTATCAATTAAAATATTATAATATATAAGAGTATTTATAAATTAACTACATTAAAATTAAATAATGTAATATTTACGATAGAACAAGTTTCTTGATTATTCCAAATCATTTTTTCAGGATATGACGAACTTTTAAATAAATTTTTCTTTAAATATAATCCCAATACCCATCTGCTTTCAATATTACATACCCCAAAACCAAACTCATTTCCAAAGAAAAATTAAATTTATATTATATATATAATAAATATTTATTTAATTTAATTTTATAATATTTTTAAATTAAAACTTGATATTTCCAATAAAAATACAATATAATAAGATTTGTAGCAATGGATATTCACCACATTTTACCATCTATATTATTAACTTGTAAATAGGTTTTATTACAAATGGCTTATCAATACCACGGGCCAATACTATGTCTTATGAATACCACTTGCCCAAAAACCTTAACTCATCTCAAAATCAAACTATTTTATAAATATTTTATTTTGATTTTATTTTTTTAAATTAAATCTAAAAGCAAAAAGTTATGGAGAGAACTTTTAGTAATGTAAATGTTTGTAAGCATTCACATATGGGCTCAATTAAAAAATAATAAAAGGTTAAAAGTAATTTCCTAGAGAGACACTACCCAACTTAGTATGTAGAGATGTTGTAATGTCCTTTAAACATTTTAGAGTGGATCAAATTACATAAAAACTAAAAATAAAAATAAAATAAAATGTAAATTATAAAATTTAATAATTATAATTATAATTCATTATAATTAATAATAAAACCAACCTAAATCCATCTAAAGTATGGATCTACAAGGGATCAAATACCTTGAGATGCAAACCTCTTTTAGAGTGAAAGGAGATTTGATTCCTTTCAGCACTTGGTAGATCCAAAGTTTAGATGGATCTAGGTTGGGAAATATTTGAAATTCTATCCTCATAAAATATCTTGAGATGCAAACCTCTTTTAGAGTGAAAGGAGATTTGATCCCTTTCGGCACTTGGTAGATCCAAAGTTTACATGGATCTAGGATGGGAAATATTTGAAATTCTATCCTCATAAAATCTCTAGATATGATGTTGGACTCACTTATAAACGTTTAAAGTTATTTGTTTATAATATAATTATAAAGTGTGATTAATTAATAAAATTATTAAATAAATAATATTAATTTATTTATTATATTATAAAAAACTATTTTAAAATGTTATCGATAAAATATAATTAAATAATAATAATAATAATGGGAGTTTGGATGATCACTCCAAACAAGGGATTTTCTGCTCTACTAGGGTTTCTGCATACCACTGGCCATGCATCCTCCTGACGAATCGAATCCCCTGATGGGTTGGATTTGCTCTCTAAACCAGTTGCCAGCTAGCAGTTCTGCCAGATCATATTGGCAGCCAAGAGATGAGACCATGAATGGCCCCCTGCCTCGGGGTGAGGGGACACAGTCCTTCAGGGACACGGTGAATCGTACCCCGTTCGTTCAAGGACGAACAAACCTGACAAAGGCTACTGCTTCACAAGGTGCAGAAGAAACCCCTGCCATGGGATCATAGTGGCAAGTGAGAGAAGCAAAAAACCGATGTCTGCCAATAGCAACAACCATCCTTGAGTTTGTAATCCCTAACAACCACATGGAGCAAGGCCATTAGTATATGAAAGATCATGCTATGAATCTACAAATTTCTAGGCATCTGGCCCAAGAAGCAAGACATCTTAATGTGAATCTAACACAAATGGCCACCACGAGAGTAAATTGAGCTCCAACTCCGAGTAAAAGGGTTCTTCACAGTCATCTTTGCAGATCTGGAGGATAAACAACACATCTTCAAAAATGGGCCATATTTTTTATGGGTAGTGCAGGGTTGTTCATTAGGTACTGGGAGGAATGTTAGAATCCTGATAAGGAAGAATTCATAGTAGATCCAGTCTAGGTGTGCCTGTACTCACTCGAACGACTTTTGGGAGCAGGACATATTGGAAGGCGAACGAATTTTGGGAGCAGGACATCTTGGAAGGCATCGACAACTCCATTAGAAAATTTGTCAAAATGTCTTAGGTCACCCCTACTCAAAATGAAGCTTTTCTCAGCCCTATCGCGCTCGCCGAGGTGGAAGAAGTGGTCAAAGCCTTGCCGACCAATAAATCCCCATGCCTGGATGGAGTCACTGCTGAATTTTTCAAAGCGAGCTGGCCTTTCCTTAGTCAAGAGATATTAGATCTGCTGGAGGACTCTTATCGCCTTCGACGTATCTCATCAGGATTGAACGCCACCTTCCTCACCCTCACCCCCAAATCCCAAGACACCCTAGCCCCCAATGACTTCAGATCCATCGCCCTTTGCAATGTCATCTACAAAATCCTCTCTACGATCCTGGTCAGACGTCTAAAGCCCATTCTCCCCCAAATCATCAACCAGGAACAATCAAGTTTTGTAGAAGGTCACCAAATCCTTGATGGCATTGTCTCGACACATGAGACCATACATTTTATGAAATCCCATGAAACAAAAGGCTTGTTTCTAAAACTGGATCTGCCAAAAGACTATGATCGACTGAATTGGGACTATCTACTGGCACTTCTCAAGGCCTTTGGATTTGCAGATGGTTGGATCCATTGGATTAGATCCTTGATTTTCACTCAGTTCTTCTCTATCTTGATTAACGGCTCCCTCTCAGCAACCTTCATACCTTCTTGTGGAATTTGTCCAGGGGACCCTATATCCCCCTTCCTCTTCATCATTGTAGCAGAAGGTCTGGGAAGGATTATCAAGGCAAAAAAACAACAGAACCTATTAAGAGGCATTCACATACATGGCACCAATGTCTATATGACGCACCCATAGTTCGTGGACAACAACCTCTTATTCAGGAAAGCGACTATCAGAGAAGCGACCCAACTGAACAATATTCTCGTGGACTTCCAAGATGCTTCAGGTATGCTACTAAACAAGGATAAGTTGAGTATTTATTTCTTTCACACTCCCCAACCAATCCAATCTTGTCTAGTTCGTGCCATGGGTTTTATAATCAGATCTCTCCCTTAAAAATATTTTGGGGTCCCCCTCCTATTTAACCCCCTTCACATTTCCCTCTGGAAAGATATCTGCACTAAGCTCTCTAAAATGTTAACGACATAGACCTTCCATGTGCTTAACCTGGCTGGAAGGGCCACCCTTATGAAATCAGTATTGCAAGTTATGCTGTTATATCAACTATTTGTCCTCCCTGCTCCTAAAAGTATCTATGCATAATTATCCACCACGTTCAAGAGATTCCTTTGGAGTGGCGCATCCATGGACCAGAAATGGTCATTAGTAGCTTGGCATAAAAATTTTCTCCCCAAGGCCATGGGAGGGCTTACTTTACGAGACCCGACAGTCTTAAGTGAAACCCTTAGAGAAAAGCTCTAGTGGAGGTGGCTTCAAGGGAGGAGAGAGCTTTGGAAGGAAATATGGTCTCATAAATATGGGCAAGGGAAATCGCAGGAAGCCCTCCTTCGTGAACCTCTTCCAAGCACTGGATCTCCAATATGGAATCGGGCTAATAACAATAGCGATCTAATTCGAGATAACTTCTGTTGGGAAGTAATAAATGGGCAATCCTCCCTCTTCTAGAAGGACTCCTGAAAACAACTCCCTCAACTCGATCAAGAACAATCTCTCTCTGACCTCATGCCCCTCTTCCACTCAATCCCTGCCCTTCGAGTGGCGGACTACTGGATCGAAGCTGTTGACAATCACCAATGGCGGAGATGGAAGTCCGGTATAGACTGGCCAAGAGTGATCTCACAGAGGATAGTGAACATTTTGGGATTCATCTCTCACAACGACGAGTCCACATAACCTAGGAGGTGGACAAACACAAATGGGGCCTCTCTACATCGAGAACCTTTTTAGTAAAAGAAGCCTATCTCATTTGGGCTAATGGTCGCGCACAATTGGATCACCTCTTTTGGCAACATATTTGGAGAAGCAATTTGTGGCCCAAGGTTGCTCACTTCCTCTGGCTAGTGGGTACAATCATATATTAACCTGGGATAGACTTCAGAAACAAGGATTTGTTGGCTCGTCAATGTGCTGCCTATACAAGCAAGCAGAAGAATCCATTCATCTCTTTGGGGGTTGCTACATAACATGCAAAGTTTGGAATCAAGCTTCCAATCTATTTGGCCCAATAGCTCGTCACCCTTAAGACATCCGAGAACTCCTTGACAATTGGCCAATTAACCAGTTCTCCAATCCAATGGTAAATCGTGCATGGTGGCTCACATTGGGACTACTTCTGTGGAACACCTAGAAGGAGAGGAATCGAGCCCTATTCAATGGAAAAATGCCTTCTAACGCACACATATGGAGCCTGACAACATCCAACATTTGGGAATCCATCCTTTCTAACAAATGGTCACCTGATGACTGGGACCCAGACTCCCCTTGAAGCCTAGATCTTAGCCCATCTGAACATCTCGTTTGACATTATTTATCCCAACATGCCTATCCTACACTCTCCCCCTACCTGATCCCTCTCTTCATTTCTCCCTCCCCCTGATGGCTACCTTTAGATTCACTTCAACAGGACTTCCAAGGGTAATCTCCGTGTGGCGGGCTTCAGAAGCATCATTCGAGACTCTGTTCACTCCCTAAGGGAAGCTTATTCTGGCTTTTGTGGTCTCTCAACAAAAAATGTGGCTGAACTGACAAGATTGGATGTGGGCATGAGCTTGGCCTCCCACATACGCTACAGAAGGATCAAAATAGTGGGGGACTCATGCCTTATTATAGATATGGTTCAGAGCACCATCAATGACTCTCCCCCCAGAAAGTGATCAAAAGCTAGAGATTGGAATATCAACTTTCTCACATTGAGTGCATCTTGACCCAATTCGAGTACTTCAACACTAGCCATGTACTTCAGGAAGGCAATACAGTAGCACATTGGCTGGCCAACCGTTGTGCGAACCCTCCGCATAAAGATTTCAGGGTGGCCTGGTCAAACATTCGAACCAAAGTTGATCTAGACCTCGAGGAAATGTACTCTCTCCAAGAGTTGATACACAAAGATTTAGAAGTCCCCGATGGGGGTGACCAAGCTACGAGACAAGTGGTAGTGCATTGGAGTGTGGAGCCACTTGGGTCTCCACGTGAAACACGAGTGCCTTAAAGGGTCATTAGGACCTGGTCCGGACTCTCGCGAGCATTACATAATGTGCAGCGTAGGTAGGTGGGTGGCCATTTGCAGTTGTTGGGTGGTGAGGAGGGAGTTCTGGGCGAGACAGAGTAGTGGGGTATTTGCATCCTAGCTCAGGATGTGGCTTGGGGTGACAGTGTAGGATGAGCTCGAAGTAGGCAGATGTGTAGGGGACTGGAACCCGCAGTCAATTTGGTCATGGGATTCGGGGGAGAATTGGAGTAACAGGCACGATGAGGGATATTGTTCTCGGGTTGGAGAGTGTGGATGTCGTGCATTCGTTTCCACTTCATCACTCTGGTTCTATCTCTGGGTAGGGCTTTCTCCTCTAGAGAGGTATTGTTGTGGATAATTTGGGTTTTAGTCTAATCCTTCGAGTGGCTCGTCCATTTCAGAGACTGGTGACGAGCCCCCCTGTTCACCGACAGACATTGGAGAGGGATACAAGAATGGCACTAGTTGTTTAGGGTTCCTTGATGTCGATGTGGTAAGCAACGTGTTTTTGTATTTGGTTCATATCTGGCATGTGTGGTGGGTTGTATGTGACAACCAGACTCATCGCTGAGGTGGTGCAACTGGTGGTGGAGGCGCAAGATATATGCCCGAGATAGAGAGGACATGCTCACAAAGGGGGAGTTGGACACCACATGGAAGATCGTCCATAACAGGGAATGCCCAACTCGATCTCAGAGTGACTGAGATTTTCCATTTTGATGTTGATGTAGCCTTATCCCTAAGTCGCTCCCTAGGCCACGTTGAGGCTCTATTCACCTCAGACTCCATAGCGGCCCATTTGAATAATCTCCATCTAAGTATGGAAACTTTGAGGGAACAATGATATGATGACCAGAATGAACTAGTGGCCTACATCAGCAACCTCCAACACATGCAGAACGAGCTCCTATACTCCATACATGGCCTTCAGAGGCAGTGTCGACACATAAACGACCACCTCCGTGCTTTGGAGACTCGGGTGGAACACATTTACTACCACATGCATGAGTGGGTTGCGTTCTTTGCTACGCCACCACCGCTTCCCCCCAACCCAGCCCCACAATTTGTATTCCTGGAGAATTCTCTTTTTGTGCTTCTTTTATATCAGAATTAACCAACGACACAGGTTGTCTTGGCCTCTTCACGGGCTTAATATCTCTCAGAGCAGGACTCATGTGAGCTCTTAAGCCTGATCCTTAGCCTTGTACGAAAATGATGATGTTTTTTGATGATTTGGTAATGATGTATTTTGTTCCTGAAGTTATGATAATACAATGCAGATTTTTTTACGACAAATAATAATAATAATAATAATATTTTTATTTTTATTTTTTATAAAGCTCACAAGGGTGGTTGTGCATGTGCTAGGGGGAGGAGACATGCTAAAAAAATTAGTCAGCTTAGGGCTGGTGTGGCCTAGGCAGAGTGCTATTCTCGGGTGACTTTGACGGATTAGATGCTCCCGGGTCATGATTTCTCAAGCCATAGGTCAATCTTGGAGGATCACATACAACTTGACAACAAACAAAAAAATTATACTTAATAACCAATTTTAGTGGTAAAGCAGTGTGGAGGTGTAGTTTCTTATGGAAGAGTGAAGGCCCGTTGAAATTCAAACTGGTCCTTTGGTTAGCTCTCTCCTACAAGTTGCTTACATGGGACAATGGACTAAAAATAGGTTGGATTGGTCATTTTCGATGATCTTTGTGCAGATTGGAAGAAGAAGAATCAGTTAACAACCTATTTTTGAATTGTCTCTTTGCTCGAAAGGTCTGTTCATTTGCTGTATCTAAGTATGCTCCATCCTCCACTCTTTGGGACAAGATTTCACTTGGATAAAGTATTAAAGATTGGATTTCAAAGAGACATGTTCAATTTTTCTAGCTCTCTCGGTTCTTTGGGTTTATACTATGTAGTGGGATAGAAACGTGGCTATTTTTTAAGACAAAACTATTTTTGTTGAAGTGGTAATGGTTGTTATAGAATCTGTAATTTATGCCCATAAAGTGTGTTAGGTCCCTATACTACTAGTATAACCCCTTATTGTTATTAGTACCACCCCCTTATTATATTGTTTTGCCCATGTAGTCCCCATATTGTTATTATTGTGCCCCATAGAAGCCCATTATTGTTATTATTATGCCCTTACATTAAGATTGTTATGTCTGCTCTAATTATATTATGACCCATTAGACTCCTATATATAAAAAGGAGGTCTTGTCATTTTTATCATCTAAGAATTTTTCATTTGTGTAATTTAAAGGAGGTTTCCCCCTTGAAGAGGCTGACTTCTAAGGCGTTGATCTATCTTTTCTATATTTTTGTGAGCTGGTTTCATAACATTTGGTATCAGAGCTTTGGATTTTAGGGTTTCGCTGCTCTAAACAGGTCATCGTGGAAGTTTCGCTATAACTTTTTTTCTACGAAGTTTCAGAAGATAAAAAAAAACCCATTTGAGAAGAGATTGGTTTGAACCTCAGGTACACATTTCTGAGCTTCTCTCGCTATATTTGTCGAGATATGATCTGAAGAAGTTAGGGTTTTTGCAAGCTCCAGAATTTCATCTCAAATAGGTCATCATGGAATTTTCATTATAATATTCAAATTTCTATAGAATTTCAGACTCTAAAGTTAAAACCCATTTGAGCAGAAATCTTGGTGAAGCTGGGATCTAAATATCAGATCATTTCTTGCTATATTTTTGGAGATATAATCTGAGGAAGTTAGGTTTTTTGTAGACTCACGAATTACATTCTAAATAGGTGATCTTGGGAAAATCGTCATAACTTTCTCTTTAAGCAACAAATTGAAATTTCATAAGAATTTACAAAAAAGGACAGACTGTAGTTTTCTGTGTATACTTTTCAGATACGAAGGTCGAAACAGTAAAATATGGCACGTTGTACAAGTTCGCTCTACTGAAACATTATATAATCAGGTCATATTAGGAGATTGGGCATAACGCTTTCTTGGAGAATCAAATTCTAATCAGACTTGCGGGGTTTGAAAGAGTACTCAGAGGGCTATTGCAGGATGAAATTTTAGAACTTGGAGATCTGAAATTACTGAGTTATGTTCGTTTCAAGATCAAGCTCCTAAAATCAAGAAAAGATGATATGAGGAATTTTGATGGCAAGGATCCAGTAAATTGGATACTACAATGGAGCAATATTTTGATGTACATGAGGTTCAACTATTACAAAAGGTACATATTGCATCTTTATATTTAGAACCAAATCATTTTTATGGTATAAAGGGCTTTGTTCTCATAAAGCACTTGTCACTTGGTCAATTTTCATGGAAGAGATGATAGCACATTATGAGGATACAAAGAGTAATACTTTCTTTAGCCAATTGATAAATCTTGAACAAAAGGGTTCAATGGGAGAGCACATTGAGGAATTTCAAAAATTGAATATAAGGGTAAATGATATTCCAAAGAAGCAAGGATTGATGTCTTCATAGGTACTTTAAAGGATAACATTCAACATGAGGTTCATCTTTGGGAACCTGATTCATTGGAGAAGGCATTCAGGTTGGCAAGAAACATTGAAAGCAAAATTATGGAAACAATGAATCCCACCACTCACGACTATAATTATGGAAGTGTTTTTAGTCCTAGCCTTTCACAACCTACAAGGTTTACACGAAAACAATTGGAAGAAAAAAGAGAAAAAGGGCTTTGTTACAATTGTGATAGCAAATATGCTAAAGGTCATAAGTGTGCTGAGAAGAAATTATTTTACATAGATTATGGAGAGAATGAAGAAAAAGATCAAGAAACATCAAAAGAAGAGGATATACACCAGGAACCAACCCTAGAGAAAGAAGAAATGAATCTGACCATATCTTGTAAAGAATTGGAAAAAATTACCACTTCTCAAACTCGCAAGATAGAAGGAAATATCAAGAAGAAAAATGTTCAAGAAATGAAAGAAGAAATGAATCCGACCACATCTTGTAATGCATTGGCCGGAATTACCACTCCTCAAACTATCAAGATAGAAGGCATATCAAGAAGAAAAATGTTCAAGAAGTGAAAGATCACATCGAGCATCATGAAATGAATCCAACCATATCTTGTAATTCGTTGGAAGAAATTACGACTCCTCAAACTCTCAAGATAGAAGGACATATCAAGAAGAAAAAGACTGAAGCAGTGAAAGATCACATCAAGCATCAAAACCAAGTTCTCCAAATTTTAAATGATAACGCCACTTTGGCGCAGAATTGAATGAAACAACGAGTATATCAACATCGCAGTCAAAGAAGTTTTGATGTAGGCAATTGGGTATTTTTACGGCTACATCTCAAGCAAGCTATTTATGAGAAGGAAATGTTGGCAATACTACATGCACTTAAGAAATGCGACCTTACCTAATGGGAAGACACTTTAAGGTGAAAATGGATCATGATAGTCTTAATTACTTTTTAGAATAAATATTATCTTTAGAAGAACAGAAAAAATGGGTCACAAATATGTTGGGTTGTGGCTTTGAAATCATCTAAAAAAAATGGTAGCAAAATGTTGTTGTAGATGCACTCTCAAGAAAGGATGAGGATGTGGAAGCATTGTTTTGTGCTATTTCTATTATCCAAGCAGATTGGATAAACGAAGCAAGGGATGAATGGAAGAAGGACGAAGAAGTGTAGCCACTCATTCAAAAGCTGCAGAAGAACCTGGTTCAAACAATATTGCCAGAACTTGACGAGGAAGGAAAAATCATATTGGAGCCTGGAGCAGTCATAGAAACAAGAACCCGATAGCTACGAAATCAATCAATTTTAGAGTATCTCATGTTGTGTGTGGAGCATGATTGTTCAGAGGTCTTTGTTTCAGCCGGATGTATACCCCAGGATGTTTTGTACACCCCTCCACGCCCCTGAAGCTAAAATAGATGTAAATTTGCCTTGTAAAAGTATAGTAATTTCTAGTCAATCTGAGCCGTTCATTAGGTGGATGATCTGACGGTAGAACTTATGTTTAGTTTAGGGTTTTTTTGCTCTAGAAGGCAACCCCTCTCTTTGTAAGAGGGCATTGTATTTTGAGGCGGTGATATAGATGTGTATTCTGTGTGTGAGCGGGAAACAGAGAGGTGAGACTGTGAGAGAAAACAGAGGATATTACAGCGACTTTGCTGTAGGTTGTGTCTCTTCATTTTGCTGGATAATAGAAAGGAAGGACTGGCTGTTCGAGGTGGACGTAGCCCAAACTGGGTGAACCACGTATATCTGTGTCTCTCTTGTTTTGTGCGTTTTCTGTGTTTATATTTCTGCAATATTTTATGTGTTCCATTTCTCCGTAATATATAATTTTCTAACACAAAGAATAGCATGCGATGAGGGTGGTATTCCTTCCCCGAACTATGCCACGTATTGCTTGGTGAGTAGAATAGGTCCCAACTCCACAAAACCACTTCTTACGTGAAGGGCGTGCGATGGATGCCAAACCACCTTCCGAGCAGTATTGAAGCTGCCGAAAGGAAAACAAGAGTATTTATGCTATCGGGAAAGATAGAAATCCAACCCCTTTCAACAACCCTTCTCAACGGTTGAAAGAACCTGTGCATTATGAAAATCCAACTAGTCTACCGACCATCCACGGACCTACATCTGCTCAGCAACTCCCATCCAAAACTTTTGTGCTCATACTTTCGAGGGTTGGGGAGGCCGATAGTAACTTGCATCCCTAGAATGATCTTAATTCGAAGAAAATATTGCATGAAAAAACCAAATCAACTTAACACCACCCCTGTGTCTTTGTTTCAAAACACCATTATATCCTCATCCACCTAGTCATGACATTGCATCTTTAATCTATCTAGAGGCATCTTAGGCCAACTCAGCACAACCCTGCTTTTAGTACTCAATACTCCTTGATTTTCCAAGATGTTTGCCAATTTGTTAGTTGTTCTTATCACATGGTTCAAACTCACATTTCGTAATCCCCGGAGATGAAGCTGAATTCTCTGAAAGACCTGGGGTAGTCTTCATTGCTTAGAGACTATTTCTAGCTTCGTGCAATAGTTGATTCTTTTGACCGAGTTTATGATTAACTCAGAGCCAGCTTCTACAATAACACTTTTGAGATTATACTGCTTCCGAAATTCTAAACATTGCTCAAGAGCCATTAATTCTTCCATATTCACAGTGGCTCTTCCCAAATGGCAATGGAAAATGAAAAGGAGACTGCCATTTTCATCCCTTAGCACACCACCACAACCAAAAATACCTGGGTTATCTTTGGAAGCCCCATCAATGTTGAATTTCAAAAAACCCTAAGGGGGAGGATGCCAATGATCCTATTTAGAATCCATCTTCAAAACCTTCCTATCCAGTCCTTGTGGAATAAGCCCCTGCATACCTAACTTAAGAAATATCTGTGATTCAGCTTCTAAAGGTGGATTCTTAGGTAAAGTTCACACTATGGTGCTTACCGTATCCTTAATTTTTCTTAAGATTTTCTCGAGAAGGTGTTCGGAGGAACTTTTTTCATTCTTAAATATTCTATTGTTCTTTTCATTCCAGACAGTCCAAATTATGAAACTTGGCGTTAAAGCCCAAGCTGAGCCTCGAAGTTCAAAATCAGAGAATTTGCGTCTCCAATTTATTAGGGTATTAATAATACTTCCTTTGTCCCTGTCTGTCTATTGGAAGATAGTGGCAAAAGTATCCCACAACCAAAAGGTGAAAATACAATTATTCAGAAGGTGCTCCATTGTTTCCTCTTGGGATTCACATAGCTGGCATCTGGAAGGTCCCATAACACCCCTCTTCCTAATGTTATCCCAAGTTAAAATTTTTCTATGATGTACCAACCACATGAAGAGTTTAATCTTCATCCATCCTTGATGTCTCCATATGTTCTTCCAAACCCTATCTAGTTCAGTGGAATCCAACTCAAGGGGTATATGTTTTGTCCCCTTGAGATTGAAGGTGCCTCTAGAATTTTTTCCCCATCTAAGTTGGTCATACTCCTTGTCACTAATATTTTCCTTTGTTCCAACATTGTCAGAAGTGCCTTAGCTTTTGCTTTCAGTGGGTTATCTTCCCTGTAATCCATCTTCTTCCAGGTTCTCCATTTTCCTTCATTAATGGTTTCATCCCAAAAATCTTTTACTATAAATAACATATTCATATATGTTTCTTCCTTGAGGTCCAGAAGGTTCTCATTTAACAGTGTATGTTCTTGTTTCCATTTGTCCTCCCAAAACAAAGCAATATCACCATCCGTGATTTCCTAGAAGTTGTTTTTTGTACTAATCCTCTATTTCCCTAGGCCTTATTCCAGATGTGTGAACCCTTGATGATACCAGACATCCTTATTAGATAATTATCATGCCAATTGCTGGCATATTTTTCTTTCCATATTCTAGCCCACTGTTCCTCTGGTTCTTTAACCCAGCTCCACCATAATTTCACCCCTAAAACTTTACTCAATGCTTCTGGCTCATATAGTCCAAGACCCCCATATTTTTTAGGTTTGCAGATCTTCTCCCATGCTACCAAGGCCCATTTCTTTTTGTCCTCCCCCTTACCCCAAAGAAAGTCTCTTTGAATGGTTCTAAAGTGTTGCAAAACTCCTTCAGGAGTTGGAAGGACTGATAGCATGAAGACTTGAATTGATTGGAGAACAACTTTTGTAAGCACTAACCGACCAGCCAAGTTTAAAGATCTAAAGGTCCATTTCCTAATTTTATCCTGCATCTTATTAATCACCGGCTCCCAGATGCCTTTGTGCAAAGGCTTATCAGTAAGAGGAACTCCCAAATATTTGGAGAGAAGTACATCCCTTTGAAAGCCTAGAATCTTGGATATATTTTTCTGAATAGCAATATTGGTATTAAAGAAAAAATCTTAGATTTGGAGAGATTAATTTCCATACTTGTATCCTTGGCAAAGTCAGACAGGATATGCTTGTACGTTAAAGCTTCTTTGACCATGGGGATGCCCTGCAACATAGTATCATCAACAAATTGTTGATGGGTCAAATCTTGACTAGTCTCAAAAAGTTGGAGGTCTTTGATGTTACCAACTTCTTTTGCATGCTTGATAGACCGACCCAGTCCTTCCATCATGAGGATGAAGAGAAAGGGAGAGAGTGGATCACCCTACCTGAGGCCTCTGGAAGGAGTAAAGGTCTTGGAAGGAGAAGCATTAACCAGAATTGAGAAGCTGGAAGAAGTTACCGGGGCCATGACCCATCGTACCCAATTATGATCAAACCCAAAAGAAATAAGGACCTTCCTTATATAGGTCCAATTTAGCTTATCATAAGCTTTGGCTAGGTCCAATTGCATAATCATACTAGCCTTCCTATTGATTATCAAAGAGTGCACTACCTCATGTGCTTGAATGATGTTATTGAGAATTTGTCCGCCCTCCACATAACTAGATTGCTCCACAGAAACTAGAGTAGGAAGAAGTGGTTTGAGTCTGTTAGCCACAACCTTGGATATTATCTTATAAACCACATTGCACAAGGCTATGGGTATAAATCTATCTGGAGTATGAGAATTGTCCTGTTTGGGGATCAGGAAGATGAAGGAGATATTGAGCACCTTCAAAATAGTTTCATTCAACCTGGAATCTTCCACTACGTTCAAAATATCCTATTTAACTATGTTCTAGCAAGCTTTAAAGAAATCCACATTGAAACCATCAAGGTCTGGCGCTTTACCATTCTGCAGTTCTTTGATGACCTCACTAACTTTCTCTTTTGTCACTAGCCTATTGAGATTGAAATTATCTTCTCTAGTAACTAGTGTAGGAATATACCCTATTAAATCCCTCATATAATGCTCTCTATCTGAAATGGTTTCCTGTACTATTCCATGAAAGTGGTGAACTAACACATCTTCTATATCTTCATGGGAATTGTGAAGATGACCGCACTCATCCTTGATTGAAGAGATTCTATTATGAGATCTATTTGTTATGGTAGATCTATGGAAAAATCTAGTGTTACGCTCCCCTTCTTTCAGCCATTGAACTCTGGATTTTGTCTCCAAATTATTTCCTCTTGTTTACATAAATTCTCCCAGTCTTGATGGTGTTTGGTGACTTGATCATTTCTATCTTTATCAAAGCCATCTGTGATAAGGGTTTGATTGAGTACCTACATTTTATCTTCAACAACCTTTTTTGCTATAAAAATATTGCCAAATTCATTTTTATTCCAATCTTTAAGTCTGAGCTTGATGTGCTTTAGTCTTTTGTGAAGCTGGAATGCACTTGTACCTTGAATAAGCAATTCTTCTATCCACCATTTTGAAATGTTGCTGATGAAGTTCGGGTGGGTGAGCTAAATATTCTCAAATCTAAAAGGTCTATTCTTGGGAGTACTAATGCCCTGAACCTCAAGTTGAACATGCGAATGGTTCGAGCCTCCAAAGGGGAGAATTCTCGCTATCATTTCCTCTTTGGCGAGCATAAGATCCTCTGAGATTATGAATTTGTCTAACTTTGAGACTACTTGAGACTCTCCTCCTCTTTTATTTTTCCAAGTAAAGAGACCATTACTCATGTCCATGTCCACAAGCTTCATATTATCTGTAAAAGTTTGAAAAGTTGTAGAGTCTCTACTTAAAGTTCTGGTACCCCCTTTTTTCTCTAAAAGTGATTTGATAATGTTGAAGTCTCCACACAAGATCCATGGTACATCCACATGTCTGTCTCTAAGCTCCATAAGAGAATCCAAAAACCTGAGTTTGTCATCCATTCTTTGAGGGCCATATACATTTTTGACCAGATAGGTATCCCTGTCTCCCACCGGTTGTATAACCATTGATAAATAATTTGTAGATGCCTCAACATCTATTATACCAATATTTTGGGGTTTCCAAAGAGTAAGTATGCCCCTTGTTGTATTATCTTCTTTGACTTCTAGAAATTCAAAACGATCGAGCCATTTGTTGTGAATTTCTTTTATTTTTTGAATGGAACATTTAGTTTCCTGGATAAAGATCATAACTAGAACTTCTTGTTTCATTCTGTTACTAAGAATTCTTTGTTTTCTTTTACTACCTAGACCTCTGATATTCCAATATGTAAACTTCATTATTAAAGATTCATGAAGGGGTAATTATTTAGATATTTCATCTTACCTGAATCTATCATTAGCTTTCCACACTCCATCAACAACTCGTTCTGCTTTTTCCTGCCTCTTTTCTTTCCTGGATTCCTGGGTGCTAATACTGGTGTGATTTTCATAGGTTTCGCACCTTCCTTTCCCTACCTTTCATTTTTTCTTTGCCTATCCAACCCTTTAGCATGAGTTTTCCATAGGAAAAGCTATTGTAACCTATTGGAATCTTCTGGTGGTAATGATTCTACCCCACTCATGGTCCCTCGTTTCAAGAACCCTTCCAGATCTAGGTGTTCCCTGTCAAGAATCTCCTGCAGTTCATGATCCTCCATTTCCATCTCACTATGGGTCATTTCTTGTTCCATCTCTGGTTCTGCATCGCTCAACATAGTCTCTTTCTATTTGTTAATGTCCTGTGTTTGTACTGTGTCTTCCTCTTTCTCCTTCTCCACTGGGATTCCTTCCATTACCTAATATACTTTTGTTATCTCTTCTTCTTCTTTAAGTACTTGGAACCTATTCAGATTAGTGATGAGCCCCAAAAATGGGTAACTTTATGTGCTCATTTTGCCTATTATTCTTGATTAATCCACCATTCTTTGTATTTTTATGCATTATTTTGAATATATTTATGTTAATTGAATGAATGGGTATAGTCACTTGACCACAGAGTCTAATACGTGTTTATTGCAGATTTTTGGACATTTTTCGGGCCAAAGTTAGGCATTTATGAGCAAATTGGCAACCAAATACAAAGGAACAAAGCTGACGATTTATAGGAGGGGTGTCTCCTACACTAAATGACCCCTTCCTCGAGTTCTCCACCGTCAAATTGGAGTTCAACAGCCCACTAAAGATGATTTCAAGGGGCAGCCGAGCAGGTTTAGTGAAGTGGTTGATTAACTGTAGTTTTGGGCAGCCAAGCTCCTAAAGTTAAGGAGGAATGTTGGGAGTCCTCGTGTTGCATAACTAGGAATTCTTCAAGCCTTGATATTTTAGCTATTGAACAGTTTTCTTTCGCACTTTAGTGCATCTTTGCATTCAACTCATTTTTCAAGCTCTTTTTGTAGACAGTTTTGTGACATGACTATTATTTTTTGAGTAATCAAGATGCATCTCACTTTGCACCAACTCTGAGATTTCTTAGGAGGATGTAGCTCTTGGGATTGGACCCAACCCAAGTGCCAGTACCTCCTTTGTGTACTTTTATGTGTCTTTGTTGCATTCATAGAATAATTTCTGTTATTTAGGTTAAACTCTTGCTTTGTTACTTAGGTGGTTTTTGATGATTAAGATAGTTTTTCATGCTTCAGATTGATTTGACAGTTTGGTGATAGAAAATATCTGCAAAAAGGCCATCAATTAGTCCTTGATCTCATCTCTCCCTCCTTGGGACCATGAGCTGAGAGCAAGACATACTTGTTGCCACAAAAACAATGTTTTTTCCTTCCAATGCCTATTGCTAGTGTTAGATTTTAAGTTGGAAAATTTGATATCAGTTATGCTTTCATGTTTAAATCTATTCTTGATCAGTTTCCATAGCTATCTTGCATGATTTTCTGTCTATAAACTTTTATTCATCATATTTCTAGTTTTTAAGGGCAGATTAGGTCAAAATAGATAGATCTTTGGTCTTTTTAGTCTTTGTTCGATCAATTTTGGAAAATAGTGTGAAGAGCACCTAGAATACATTCCTACCTACCCTTCCTCCATCATACAACCTATTCCAACTCCTAATTACAAATTTCTCCCTTTCATTTACCACACTTTCCCAAATTTGCCCTAATTTCTACATTTTTGTGCAACATTTCTCTCTCCATCCTTGAACAAATCCAACCACCTTCATCACTCCTTAGCTTCATTTACCAAGTCCTAAACACATTAACATCCTTATCCGTCCTTCATTTCCACTTTCCCGCCATTTTTCCACCATCAACCCTCTAAAATCTACTTTCGGCCCGTTCCTATAGAACTTCCTGTAGAATCCCTGCAGACTTCCTATAGAAGTTCACGCGAACAATTTTTCGAGATCTGATCACTGTGGAATTCTCTAGAAGGGTGATAGGGACCCCTTAGGTCCTCTCCTAACCTTCCCAACCTCCTGCAAGTGACACTCCATTTCCTTTCGCGAATAAACCTCTACATACTCATAAATAGTTAAATCACATGCATAATAATTCTGCAAAATTACTCAAAAATACAAAAATATGCTTTTTCCATATTTTCCTTCAGAAGTAGCTTAGACACATGCATTTTACCTTTCCAAGATTCAATGGCATCCATTTCAGTAGCTTTCATCTCTTTTCTTGCACCAGTAGGGTTAGCCGGTAAAACTAGGGTTTGCTAGGGTTTACATTTCCTTTCATCTTTAAGCTTCTTTCTGCAAGTAGACTAGCCTTTATTGAGTTATATTTCATCCATAACAGTTAAAAGCTTCTTCTAAGAGCTCATAGAAGTTGGCTTAATCTCATAGTGAACTTGTGCCAGCTGATCAAGTGACAGCCTGCAGTAAGAGCTAGTGCTTATGCATATAGCACCGTCGCTTCCAAGTTTGTTATGAATTACCAGGTTGATAAAAGTAAAGAAGGGAGTCCCAGGAGTTGCAACATCATTGCTGCAATACTAGAGCCCACCATCTTTTCGGTGTCGTTGCTGGGGAGGCGTCAGAGTATTTGTGATTATTGCTTTTCCTCTATTTTCTATTGCAACATTCTGCTAAGTAGTTTATTTATGCAAAATTAGATTAGACATTTCCTTCTTTCATTTCATTTCTGCAAGCGTAGATTAGCATTTCAATTATGTAATTTCAATTCTGCAAGCGTAGATTAACATTTCAATTCTACAATTTCAATTCTGCAAGCGTAGATTAGCATTTCAATTCTGAAATTTCAAATCTGCAAGCGTAGATTAGCATCTCAATTTTGCAATTTCATTTCAGCCACATAGACTAGTCATTTCTTTCTTTCATTTCAATTCTGCAATTTTCATCCCAGCAAGGTTTATTTTAATTAGTTTCAATTTTTTGTTCAATCAATTTTAGTTTTTCAAGTACAAGTAGAGAAAAACACAAAAAACAACCAAAAGGATTTCCTTTCATGCCTCGTAAGAATAGAGACAATTCAGGAAAATTCCTACCCAACACCCCCACCACATCACTGAGTCACCCTTCTCTCTTCTTCGGTGGCAGTGATCTAGAAGAACCTATAGGTGAATGTCCATAGATATATGAAGATCCTATAATAGAAGAAGAGCAAGAAAACATTCCTCCTGAGACCATAGCTGAACACAGAAACGATATAGGAAATGAGGAGAGAATAGAAGGCACCTTTTCCATCCAAGAGACCAATGGGGACACAAAAATGAAAAACATAAGTACCTCAGCCTTACCTCATTTCCATGGATTGACTACTGAAGACCCTGATACCTTCTTGTTTGAGTGTGTTGTCCTTTGTCAAACTTATGACTATGCAAAAGACGAGAAAAAGCTGAAACTATTTCCCTCTACCCTCAAGGATGTAGCACTATGTTGGTTCATGGGGTTACCTGGAAACAGTATCACAACTTGGGCTTAGATGCAGCAAGCCTTTAACAAAAAATACTAGGATTACTATAGGTCAAAGGAAAAAAAGAGAGAAATCTTTCGGATGACCATGGCAAGTGATGAATCTTTAAAAGACTATGAAGAAAGGTTCCAAATCAGTTATAAAAGGGCCAGGTGCACACTTGACCCCGAATTTTTGACGTTGGTTCTACTCCGAGGAGTCCCTGAAGACCTTCTAGATACCCTCCATTTGTTGGCTGGGGGAGACATCTACCAACTACCTTATGAAGACATAAATACTGTGTTTAGAAGCCATTCTAGGGCAGCCCGGAAAAGAGGTAAGGGGAGTCAACTTTCAGCCAGTGCCACCTTCTCCAAACATGAGTTTGCAAATCAGATGGAATACCTTAAAAGTGAGGTGAGACAGACCATTTCCATGCAAATGGATACCTTCCGAATCCAACAGAAGCAAGGTGAAGCTAAGAAGGTTTTGGCCATCTTTTGTCCCAGATGCACAAGGAAACATCCTAGGAATGAGTGTCCATTACACTCAGTAGAGGTATGTTTCGTTTGTGAGGCAGACCATCCTACAAACCAATGCCCAACCTTACCCGAATTTAAAGCTATGTACCAAGGGGCTAAAGGAGCCACATAACCACTCTACTTCATGAACCAAACGAGGCCACATGGACCCAGACCTTACCAGCTGGGGATGCAAGGGACATCCTAGACTTATTACAACCCCAACCAATCCACTCGCATACCTTCTTAGGGTCCCCCTACTCATCCTTCCTGGTCCCCACCCCCTCCTTAGTCATACCCATCTCAATACCATACTCAACCTACTGCTCATTCGTTTCATTCTCATGTTTAGCCACAACCTCAGTGGAATGCACCTCAACAGGGGTGGAGGCCCCAATGCAACTCTCCTCCCACTATTTTGCCTCCACCACCTACTCAACCACAACCATTACCTCCTCCTTCTCCAAGAAAACCCCAAATACCTGCTCTACCAAACCCAAACCCCAATAACGGACAGGCCTAGCAGGTATATACTGGAGAGACAACATGCCCTATCTATGCTGTGGAGATTCAGGACATCAACCTACGATCTGGAAAGGTCCTGCCAGACAACCAACCTTCTCCTAAGGAGGATGAAGAGGAGAAATAGGAAAGTGAACCAAAAGCTATTCCACCCTTTCCTGTGAGACTAATTGGAACCACGCAACCAAACCCAGAAGAGACTGAACTTTTGGGAGAATTTAAATAGCTATGTGTAAAAATACCACTTTTCCAAGCCATAAAAGATGTACCAATCTACAAAAAATTGATCAAAGAGAGGTGTTTTGGGCACCAAGGCAGGCGTAAGAGAGATGCCCCAACTATCAATGTCATAGGAAAACTGTCCGAACTGATGTTGGGACAAGTAATCTGTCCAAAATATCTGGACCCTGGGAGTCTTGTAGTCGATGTCCACATCAATGGCACTATAACCCCCCACACCCTGATTGATCTAGGGGCTTCCATTAATGTGATGACCAGGGACACTATGCTCAAACTCAACCTTCAGAGTTCCCTAAGAAAGACCTCGACAGTTTTGCAGTTAGCAGACCACTCCACCATGACCCCCGAGGGGATTGTGGAAGATGTCATGGTCTCCATTAATTCTTTGGAGTACCATGTGGACTTCTTGGTCCTTCAGCCAAAGGAAAAACTCATTGGATACCCCCTCATTTTGGGAAGGCCTTGGTTAGATACTATAGATGCTTACATCAATTGTCGAGCTGGGAGCATGACCATTAAGAATGGGCCTATGTCCAAACAACTAATCCTATATCCTCCTACCCAACCTCTGCTAGAACATGACTTACCTCTCTAGTTGGAGGAGGAAGATGAGGATGAGGTCTACTCTGCTCCATTGTGCATAGTGGAAGCCACCAGGTGAGATCCTCAAACCGAGGATGACCTTATTGAGAATTTGATTCAAAATCCGCCTCCCAGTGTGTTGCCATTAGAAGAGTTGGTAGAAGACACCCAATCTAGTGCTTCAGTGGATCTATGCGTGGCTGATCCAACCTCTCCCCAAGTTAGGAATGTGGAATTTGGCCCTGAAAGAACCTTGAAGATCAACTCATCCCTATCCCCCTCTCAGGAGAAGGAGATGTATAGCTTATTGAATAGCCATTTGGATGCTTTTGCTTGGAGCTATTAGGAGATGAAAGGAGTCCACCCCTCAATCTATACCCATCAAATTTACATTAAAGAGGATTGTAAACTAGTCAAGCAGCCTCAGAGGAGAATGAATCCAGCCCTTAAGTACATTGTCAAAGAATAACTGCAAAAGTTTCTAGATGCAGGATTCATCTCTAACAACGAGTGGGTTTCTCCTTTGGTGCTTGTGCCCAAGAAAAACGGGAAGTAGAGAATCTGTGTAGATTATCGAGAACATAACAAAGCTACCAAGAAGGACCATTTCCCTTTTCCTTTCATAGATCAAGTGTTAGATGACATAGTAGGGAAGAAGTGCTTTTCCTTCCTAGATGGGTTTAGCGGGTATAATCAGATCCAAATTATCCTGAAAGACCAAGATAAGACCACTTTCACTTGTCCATGGGGTACCTTTGCCTACCGGGTCCTTCCCTTTGGGTTATGCAATGCTCCTACCACCTTCTAGAGAGCGGTACTGGGTATATTCACTGAGCTTGTTCATGATTTGGTGGAAATCTATATGGATGAATTTACTCCTTATGGGTCCAACTTCCAAGAAGCATTGACTAACCTGGGAAAAGTTTTAGCCAAGTGTATTGAAATGAACCTATCCCTCAGTCCTGAAAAGTGTGAATTCCTAATGACTGAAGGGACCGTGCTAGGTCGTGCAATTTCTCAGCAAGGATTATAGGTGGATCCCAACTAAATTGTCATCATCCAAAGAGTCCCACCTCCTCAAAAGGTAAGATATGTTCATAGTTTTCTAGGCTTAGCAGGATATTATAGAAGATTCATTAAAGATTTCAGTAAGCTAGCCTCTCCATTATTTGGTCTTTTGGGGAAAGATGTTGAGTTTATATGGACTGACAACTATCAAGATGCTTTGGATGCATTGAAAGGTAAGCTGGTAACTGCCCCAATCTTGAGAGGTATAGACTGGGCCCTACCCTTCCACATTCACACAGATGCCTCAAACAAAGCCATAGGAGCAGCCTTAGGACAAGTTGAAGAGAAGCTACTGTATGCCATATATTTTTTCAGTAAAAACTTGTCTAAGGTAGAGTTAAACTATATTGTAACCAAGAAAGAGCTCCTAGTTGTAGTCCATTCCCTAAACAAGTTCAGACACTACATCACTGGTTATCAAACATTCGTACACACTGATCATGCTGCAATTAGGTATTTGATGAATAAACCTGATGTAAACATTCATATCATTAGATGGTTATTTTTATTGCAACAATTTGATTTGACCATTGTTGATAAGCCAGGTACGGAAAATGTTGTTGCTGATTTTCTATCTAGACTAGATTTGCCTGCTGGTGAAGAAGGGATGGTGGATGATCAAATGCCAGATGAACACCTGTTTTCTATTTCAGTACTCTCTCCATGGTTTGCTGATATAGCAAATTATTTTGTTTCAGTTCAGTTCCCACCATACCTGTCCTCAAAATAGAAGAGCAAGATCGTGAGGAAAAGTTCCCCATTCACTTGGATTGGGGGAAACCTTTTTAAACTTGGCCCAGATCAAGTTTTGAGGCGGTGTGTCAGGGAGAAGGAATTTTTTGACATCCTCCTAACCTATCATGATGGGCCCTGTGGAGGCCACTTTGCAACAAAGAGGACTGCTTTTAGGATTTTGCAGGTAGGCTACTATTTGCCCACTCTTCATCAAGATGTCAAGAGATACATCAGCCAATGTGACTGATGTCAAAGGATGGGGAAACCGACTCCAAGGGATGAGATACCCCTACAACCTCAAGTGACTTTCGAGCCATTTGGGAAGTGGGGCATAGACTTTGTGGGTCCTATCAACCCTCCTTCAAAATATAGGTCTTACATCATTGTGTGCATAGACTACCTAACAAAGTGGGCAGAAACAATGGCAATCAAGGCAGCAACAGAAGAAAAAGTAGCTGATTTTTTTAGGGAAAATATCTTCTACAAGTTTGGCTACCCAAAAGAATTAGTCACAGATCAAGGAAGTCAGTTTACCTCTAACCTGATTGAAGACCTACTCACTCATCACAATATTAAGCAAAAAACTTCCACCCATTATCATCCGCAAACAAATGGACAGGTAGAAGTCACTAACAGAGATTTGGAAGATATTTTGACTAAAGTGGTGAGAAGCAGCAGAAAATATTGGGTAGATTGCTTGGTTGAGTCCACCTGGGCCTATAACACTACTTGGAAAACTACAATAGGTTTTGCACCCTATGCGCTAGTCTACCAGAAGAAGGCTTTGCTGTCCATAGAATTTGAATATAACACATTGAGGTAGGAAACTCAACTAACCTAGATCTCACCCATGCACAATAGGAAAGATTACTTCAGTTGAATGGATTAGATGAACAGAGAATGTAGGCCCTTCTCAACTCAAAGGTATTCCAACTTCAAAGAAATATATAGCATGACCAACACCTCAAAGAAAATCAATTTCAGCCAGGAGATTGGGCGTTGTTATATGATTGAAGATACAAGGATTTCAAAGGAAAGCTGAGGACAAGATGGCTGGGACCATATATAGTGGAGAAATGCAATGAAAATGGTTCAGACCTTATCAGGACCATTGATGAAGAATCCATCCCCATGCTCATCAATGGGAATCGATTGAAAATCTATAGTAAGCCCCTTTCTAAGTAGGAGTTCATTGAAACTCTGGGTATATCAGCGTTGGTAGTGGAGCAGGCCCCTGTGTCCACTCCACCCACACCTTGAACACATAAAAAAAAGGAATAAAAGATCCTTGGTAGAAAACCTCTTGGAGGTGCCCAGAGCAGACAGTGAGGGTGAAAACCTCCTGGAGGTGCCCTAGCTGTCTCAGACTTAAAAAAAAAAACCTAATTTTTGTTGAATAAATTGCAAGTTGCAAGAAGGTCATTACAGGTTTTAGGAGGATTGCACAAGACAAGGACAGAGGTCATAACCAGGCTACAAGAATCCCCCACAATCCATTCCTCCATGATCATTACCCTTTCCTAAGATTTGGTCTCATTCAGGCTAAGATTTCACCTTCTACAGGAAATTTTGTATCTTCTACAGGAAGATCTTGTAGAACCTATAGAAATGCCAAAATTGATCTCAGAAGAGGACCCAAAGGTTGGGAATGTGTCTACGAGGCCTATAAACCTCCCTGCTTCCATCCATCACCATATGTTGCCCTTTTTCCATCTTTGTACACCAGCTTGCACTCATTTTTATGTCCCTACACATTCACACACAAAAATCATGTTTCCTTCATGCTGCCAGCAAGAATTTTTAATGACAAATCAAAGCAGCAGTGTTTCACTCACCATACCTGATACCCTCCATCTAGACTCATTATCATCTGAGACCCTCGTCAACAGTGTAGCCCTACTCATTCTAGCTTGCATTCCAAGAGGAGAAGCAGCTATAGGAAATCCTACAAGATTCCTATAGCAGCTGATCCCTCTGAAAGACATACTCCAAAGACAGGGACAACAAAGTATGGCATATAAAACATGCATGGAGCTCTACTTGAACGTGTGACCGTTAGAAACAGCTCGAGGCCAAGCATGCAGTGTGCAAGCAGCGACAATAATGAAGAAATGGGTTCCAAAATCTGAAATATGCATAACACGGCCGCGACTACGCAGGTAAGTGCCTAAACCTATTCTTCAATTGCATAAATCATATTTCAAGGCTACGTGACTATGGGAATGGTTCAGATTGAGTGGAATTGGTGGCTAGTCAACTAGCCACCCTCGGCTAGTTACACATCCTCGTGGAATCCAAACGAACCCCATTAAATTCAAAACTACTGATTAGATGCACATCCAGCATGTGTGGAGTGTCCATTCAGGAAGAAATCTTCAGGACTGGTAGTGGTGGCGGTGGATAATGGGAGAAAGGGAGGTGATGGTGGTCAGATGGCATGTAGAAACATTATGGCTATGACGTAGGATCAATGGTCCGGTCTGGCCACCTCATCCCCTCACCACGAATCACGCCCGCAGTTAAAAGACAACTAAGTTGAAACATCACCACCCTTTGTTCATTCTGCACTCACGATGTTCGTGACTGGAGTACACATCTACCACTTCCAGAGCAACTAACCAGTCATCCTCCACCAGTTTTCTGCCTATTTTTTGAAAATCTACTGACTATCAGGCTCTACCAGAACCACAATTTCATTCTACAAGAGCCGGGAGATTTCTACCAGAAGGGTTCTACAGGAAAGGCAGAGAACAACTTTGCAGAAAGAAAACTCAAGATTTTCATTGGAATTCAAGCTCAAAATGAGGTAGGCTTCGGAAAAATTCTTTGTGCATGATTTGTTTGAGTAAGGTGGTAAATTGAACATGGTAGTAGATTGGAAAAGAGAGTGGAAGTCTACCTGTGCATTAAAAAAGTGAAGGTCTACCTACGTATTTCCCTGAGTCTACATAGTTTCTTTCTCTCTCTGCATCTGAAAATATCCCCATCCTTTTCCAAATTCTCCTGGAAGAAAGATACATGCAGCAGTAAAGGCCAGCCTGTGAGTGTGTGTGTGTAAAAAAAAAAATATGTGGATATCTATCTACGTGCTGAGAAAAGAAAATGTGTCCTTATCCTCTATTCTATAGAAAAAATTCTTTCTTTTCAAAACCAGGAACTCAAATTCAAGGTGGTAGTAGTTTAAAATAGGAGAGTTATTACCATTTGATATTGCAAAGAAGTACCCAGGACATTCCTTCTTGGGTTCAGAAGAAATTGAATTCAGTTATCCTCTGTTTCAGTGATTGACTATTTTTTCCACCTGAGCATTTTATTTTCTGGTTAAAACACAAAAAGAGCACTCAACACCATGCCAGGAGGATTCATAAGGAAAGAACACTCAGACTCTAGCAAATTGCACGATCACCCTGAGGTGGTGGACCTTTCCACCAGTGCAAATTGGATATCCTTCTTTGACAGAATTTAGGGTTATGATGAGGAGATAACAGAAGAGTTTTTTATGTCCTTGAGACCATATTCGAAGACACATGCCACAGTTAGTTTTAGGGGTTTGACCCTAGAACTTACACCTGATCTCATCAATAGAATTACTGATCTACCATTGGGGCTCCCTTGGAGCAAAGAGGAGAGATCGTTGGGACAAGTTGCTAAGAAAAAAACAATTCCCAAGGAGAATCCTGTAGAAGATAAAAACAGGGTTAGAAGGACAAGCTTGCCTCCTCTCTGGAGCGAAGTCAGTTATCAAATAATGAAGTATGTAACATGTGAAGGGAGGTTCAACATCATTTATGGATACCATTTCAGGTTGCTACATGAATTAAGGTATGGGATGGACTTGCCTCCAGCCAGAAAACTGAGCATCCCATATTTCCTTGTTCAGTCCTTAATTGAATGTGGTACAAAGCTAAATGAAGGGATCCCAGATCAGTTGGCCCACCATGGGCTCATCAAACTGTTGGTGGAAGATGCTTTACACACCTATACTATGCCCATAGCTTGGGAAATCTTCATAAATTCTTCCAGGGACGATGACATTAGAACTTTGGTTGAGAACATCAGCCCATCCAGTAGTGATGAGGGGGAGAAAACTGAAGAAATTGAGAAGAACAATGATGAGGGAGCACAACAAATTCAAGTAGAGGGGAAAATAGAGGAAGAACAAAAAGAAAAAGAAGAATTTGACAAGATTTCTAAGCCTAAAACAGAGAAAGAGACAACAACAAAAACAACGAAGGAAAAGAGGACACCGGTTAGAAAGAAAAAGGCCAAGGAAGCCCAAAAGAACGCTACCACAACCAAAGCAGACACCCAGCAAGAGAAGGAAAAGACGCGCCCTAAGATATCAGTAACATAGGCGGAAACAGTGGGCATAGAGATTTCTACAGGAAGTGAAGGAAAAGAACAACAGCAAGAGGAATCCCCTGAAATGTTGGCATGGGAAGCAGCAACTGTGTTTACTACAATAAGGACACCTACAAAACAAAAAGGAAAAAGAAAGAGGCAAACCTCCATGTACTTTAAATCCAGAAGAAGCACAAGGATCAAAGTGGGCAAACCCCAGCCACCGTCAAAGGAACCAATTGTCATTGAGGACGCAACCACTAAAAAGAAGGAAGAGTATCCTTCCAAGATATCTATCACCTATGAAAGAGGAAGCCCAAAAACCTCCACCTAGAAAGAGAGAATTAGGATGATGGACTTAAAGGAAACTCTACAGGAAGCTAAAAAATCTCTATAGGAAACTCTAGCCAAGTTAAAAGAGACTGAGAGATTGGAGGAGAAAGCATCAAAACAATCACAAGGAGAAGACAAGACCGAGGAGATATTGGAACCAAGCCCTCAACCTAGTTTAGGCTCATATTACAACTTGTTAGAAGGTGGGAAAATCATCACATAGAAGTTTGTTGTACCATTTTTCTTTGCATTGGAATAGGAACGGGTTAGGACTCACACTTGGATGAGAATTTCCAAATCCAAGGGAGTTGCAAACATAGGCCACTTGGAAG
Source organism: Pinus taeda (assembly GCA_000404065.3). Lineage (NCBI taxonomy): Eukaryota > Viridiplantae > Streptophyta > Pinopsida > Pinales > Pinaceae > Pinus > Pinus taeda. Next base: position 84,735 of record APFE031700720.1, on the reverse strand, counting down.
AACAACTAAAAGAATCAAGAAGAGAGTTGGCCATGGTGAGGCACATAGAAAGCAGTAAAAGAGCCCAGTTACAAGAGGAGAATGAGCTGCTGAAAAAGCAGTTGCAGCTATAGGAAGGTCATAAGGAAGATAGGTTGTCCATTTTGGGAGGGCAGCAGCAGCAATAAGGACATTCAGCAGACAAGGAAATAACAGAGAAACAACAGATAGGGGAAAAGCTACAAGCTGATGTTGAGATGCTGACAAAACTGCTGCAAGAAAAGGATTCTGACACAATAGAAGAAATACAAGGTTTAAAACAACAGTTGTAAGAAAAAGAAGCCCAAATGGCCTGCATGGCCAGCTGGGTAGTAGAAGCCTTACAATGTAGGCAACCTGCTAAGTCCATGCATTATATCTTAAACATTAATGGTTGCAATTTCAAATTAACACATTGGCCCAAAGGAGCACCATTCCATTTCATAATTACAATCAGTTTATGTATTTGTGTGACAATAGCTCAGCTAAAGATAAGGCCAAGTTAGCAGAATTCTATTTAAACAACTTGGCACTTCCAAACATGAATTTGTGGGAACCCAATGTTGCATTGGGAGATGTGCAACTCATGGCTATGGCTTCTTGGTTAAGCTAAGAGGAAAAGAGGGCAGTAGAAATTTGGAAGGTTATGGACAAGGAGCTAAGTGAGCCACTCATGATCAGGGCAGAACCAGAAGATCCCTCAGTTTTAGTATATGCTCATCAACACCTTTCCAACAACCCTCAAGTTCTCGTAGATTACATTGAAAGGAAATCTTAGGCCATTGCTCACTTTGAAGACATGAAAAGACTGTTTGGTGATAATTGCATTCATTGTTGCACAAGGAGATGGAACACATTGTCCCATAGTCTGAAAATAAGAGAGTACCACTCCCCAACCAGAATGAGGGAGGTGTTGGCAAGAGTGCCACTTTATAAATAGACAATGAAAAACCTGAAGGCCAACTGGATTGGCCTAAAGTTCAGTCCTCCAATACTTTTAGGACTACTGGAAGGGGTCAGGGAAGAAGAAGAACACAGGCAATGGGAGGAAGTAAAGAGAAAGGCAGGGTTTCATGACCAAGAAGAGGACATCACCTTGGAAGCCTGGGATGTCGGAGAAGCAGTCAAAGTAATCAAAGAGGATGAACTGGATTAATTGCTCAGAGGATTAGCAACACATTCAGCAGTGGGGTGATGATGAGCCCCAAAAATGGGTAACTTTATGGGCTCATGTTGCCTATTATTCTCGATTAATCCACCATTCTTCATAGTTTTATGCATGCTTTTGAATATATTTATGTTAGTTGAATGAATGGGAATAGTCACTTGACCACAAAGTCTAATACGTGCTTATTGCAGATCTTTGGACATTTTTTGGACCAAAGTCAAAAATTTATGAGCAAATTGGCAGCCAAATACGAAGGAACAAGGCTAAGGATTTATAGGAGTGGTTTCTCTTGCACTAATTGATCCCTTCCTCAATTTCTCCACCATCAGCTTGGAGTTCAATAGCCCACTAAAGATGATTTCAAGGGGCAGCCGAGCAGGTTTAGTGAAGTGGCTGATTAACTGCAGTTTTGGGTAGCCAAGCTCCTAAAGTTAAGGAGGACTGTTGGGAGTCCTCGTGTTGCATAAGTAGGAAGGCTTCAAGCCTTGGTATTTTAGCTATTGAACAGTTTGTTTTCGTACTTTAGTGTAGCTCTACATTCAACTCATTTTTCGAGCTCTTTTTGTAAACAATTTTGTGACATGACTATTATTTTTTTAGTAATGAAGATGAATCTCACTTTGCACCAACTCTGAGCTTTCTTAGGAGGCTGTAGCTCTTGGGGTTGGGCTCAACTCAAGTGCCAGTACCTCCTTTGTGTACTTTTATGTTTTTTTGTTGCATTCATAGAATAATTTCTGTTATTTAGGTTAAAATCTTGCTTTGTTACTTAGGTTGTTTTTAATGATTAAGATAGTTTTTCATGCTTCAGGTTGATTTGACAGTTTGGTAACAGAAAATATCTACAAAAGTTCCATCAAGCAGTCCTTGATCTCATCTCTCCCTCCTTAGGAACATGAGCTGAGACCAAGGCATACTTGCTACCACAAAAACATTGTTTTTGCCTTCCAATGCAATTGCTAGTGTTAGATTTTTAGTTGGAAAAGTTGATATCAGTTGTGTTTTCATGTTTAGATCTATTCTTGCTCAGTTTCCATAGTTGTCTTGCATGATTTTATGTCTATAAACTTTTTTTCATCATATTTCTGGTTTTTAAGGGTAGATTAGGTCAAAATACATAGATCTATGGTTTTTTCAGTCTTTGTTCGATCAGTTTTGGAAAATAGTGTGCAGAGTACCTGGAATGCATTCCTACCTACCCTTCCTCCATCATACAACCTGTTCCAGCCACTAATTCTAGATTTCTCCTCTTCGTTTGCCACACTTTCCCAAATTTGCCCTAATTTCTACGTTTTTTGTGCAACATTGCTCTCTCCATCCTTGAACAAATCCAACCACCTTCATCACTCCTTAGCTTCATTTACCAAGTCTTAGACCCCTTAACATCCTTATCCATCCTTCATTTACACTTTCCCACCATTTTTCCACCATCAACCCTCTAAAATCCACTTTCGACCTGTTCCTATAGAACTTCCTATAGAACCCGTGCAGATTTCTTGTAGAAGTTCATGCGAGCATTTTTTCAAGATCTGATCACTGTGGAATTCTCTAGAAGGGTGATGGGGACCCCTTAGGTCCTCTTCTCACCTTCCCAACCTCCTGCAAGTGCCCACTCCATTTCCTTTCACCAATAAACCTTAAAGCACATGCATAATAATTATGCAAAATTACTCAAAAATACAAAAAAATGTTTTTTTCCATATTTTCCTTCAAAACTATCTTATACACATGCATTTTACCTTTCCAAGAGTCAATGGCATCCATTTTAGTAGATTTCATCTCTTTTCTTGCACCAGTAGGGTCAGCCGGTACGACTAGGGTTTGCATTTTCTTTCAGCTTTCAGCTTCTTTCTGCAAGTAGACTAGCCTCTCTTGAGTTAGCTGTCATCCATCACAGTTAAAAGCTTCTTCTAAGAGCTCATAGAAGTTGGATTAAGCTCCTAGCGAACTTGTGATAGCTGATCAAGTGACAACCTGCAGTAAGAGCTAGTACTTGTACATATAGCACTGTCACTTCTAAGTTTGTTACGAACTACCGAGTTGATAAAAGTAAAGAAGGGAGTCCCAGGAGTTGCAACATCATTGCTACAATACTGGAGCCCACCAATTAATTTGTGGCCCTTCTATTTGATGTTGCTTTGGTCCCATCTTGCCCCCTTTTCATCTATGAACTACTTTGTAAAAGCCTTCAGTATCTTTCATTATGGTCGCTTTACTTCTGTTCTCTATTTTACTAAGAGGGTAGTCTCTAAATAGGTGCCCGTGGTCATGGCATTTTCGACATCTGAAAGGAATATGTTCATAGTCTACTATTTGCACCCATTCTTCATCAAAAACTTCCAAGATGACCTCATTCGGTAGAACTCCAAAGAGATCCATTTCCACACATATTCATGCAAAGGAAGTGTACTTTCCCCTTTTGGTGACAAAACGCCCCAACTTGTTTCCTATGGAAGATAATGGTTCTTTTTGCCAGTAGTCAATAGGAAGTGAGTAAAGTCTTACCCAAACCGGGACTTAAGTGAAATATTCTCTCTTAGGGACAAAATTCATCATCCACGACCGCATGTAGAGTCTTGCTGCTGCATATAAGTAGGGCCCTCCTCCAAACACCCTGTCTTTATCCTCAATATTTGTGAAGACTACAGTAAAGAGACCCTTTGAACCAAGATGTAGGTCAATGCTTCCTTTTGGTTTCCAGTTGTATTTAATCCATGTCTGTAGAGCCTTTTCTATGGGCCATAATCCCATGAATTTACAGATGATAGCATATGTCCGCATCTAGTCCCTGTGTGCCTACAAAGCAGGATCATTTAAAACTACTCTGGGTGTGACCTTAACTTTGGGTTTACATGGCCCCTTTTGGTGCTTTGCTTTTCTCTCCCTGTTCTTTGTCTTCTTCCTCATTTTCTTTATCACTGTTATTCTCCCTTAACTTGTTTAGTTCTCGCTCCTCTTCCATATTCATTATCCCTTCTCCTGAAGGTCCTCTGACATTCTCTAATGATTTCTTCCCTCTGCTAGCCATTCCCTACCTGTAGAAGGGAGTGGAGCTCCCTCCTTTGTGCGCTTCCATGGAAACTCCCGCGAACACCTACAAATCCTAGCACTTCTAGGAAACTCCCGCCTCCGGCCGATATCCATTCCTATAAATATAAAATTATCAAAAACATCATTATTATTATTTAAAATTATCAATTATTTTTTATGTAAGTATTAAGTAGCAATATGTCATATTAATTTTTTTTAGTACACATAATTAAATTATTATTATTTTCGCTTTTAAATTATATTTGTTTATTTAAATTTATAAAACATTAGAAGTTTAAAATTATTCAAATGACACAAAAGTTAAAGAACAATTAAAATACATAACATTAATGGTTTATAATAAAAAACCATATGCATTTTAATGAGGATTCTCAATATTTCCTCGGACACTCCAATTAAATTCCACTCTGTATGCAATGACCACATTATTCCTAAGAGTTGCACCTCAGGCACTTTTCCATTTAGCCAAACTAAATTTATGAAAGTTGGGAAGCATTGCAATGAATATCATTATTTATTTGTAGTCATTCATTAATTTGCATTTTAATTAATGGTGTAACCCAGCCACACTGGCCTGCAGTTCCACGCATCCGTAGGCTATGACATGTTCACTATCGTTGAGTTGTTATATCTGCGTGGAAATCGTTCGTTGATATTTTAGCTATTGGTTGGTAATGTGAATTAATGTTGCATTAAATGGCCACCCATCTGCCTCGGGCCTAGTTCCCGACTCGCTCTTTGCCCCAATCACTTGGTTCCTTGGCTATTCTGGATTGTTCTGCCCACCGAGAGAGTTCTATGAGGGTTTTTGGAGTCGTGCTGTGTAGCCTCTGCTCTGATGGATGCGGTGACTTCTGATGCACCTCCGGTGAAGGCTATGAACGTGTATCACTCTATTCGACTTGATTGTGAACTCATGGAAGGCTTTCTCCGGTGTTTTGGTGCTACTTTGGCTCTGTGGTGCTTATTCGGCTTCGTTTCACCTGGTGAGTTCTCGGTTGTTATGTTTTCCGATTGTAATGGTGTTTGTAAATTTCGGCCCGTCAGGGGACCTCTCTCTGGTTCTAGTTCCTCTCTACTGCTCACGCTTGATTATCTTTAGCTCGTATTTTCCACTGCCTTCGATCTCCGTCTTATGTATGTAATGGTTGCTCTAGATTCAGGGGGTACTTCGGTGGTCGTTCGCAGGTTCGAATAGGTAATTCTACCCCTCCCTGTTTTAACTCGTCCTCCTTGTAGAATCGTTGCTAACCAACGCCGCTCCTTTGATCTCAGCTCTATCAATTCGTTTCGATGGCTCTATTCCTTGAGCTCAGCTCTGCCAGCTCAGGTAAGCTACAACATTTCTCTTATCTTGCATAGTTTCATTTCCAGGTTTTATTGCCATGCATGCATATTAATCTCAGTGGTTTTCTGGTGCAGGTCTGGAATGCGACTTGGGTACGCGGGCTCTCCGTCTCCTACTCCACATGATGGGAACCTACCAGTAGGCTCTGGCTCTTCAAGCTTTTGACGTGTTGTTAGGTCTCTGGGTCCTATAGGTTAATGGTCATAGTTTGTCATTTCTTTGTCTGTAATTATTGTCTCTGTCGATAACTGTGCTTTGGTCGATTATAATGGCCGTTGGGTGGAAAGAGTATTGGTGACTGTGTTCAAACTCTCGTCTAGGGTTTCACCCTTAACTTCAATTACAGTCATGGCACTTGGTTTATTTATTTTACAGGAAAGAAAACCCTCGATGTATATGTTTCGTTTGATAACATAAGCAATACAATTTTAGCATGTAATGTTTGATTTATAATGACTATGAAAATGTGCAATGAAAATACCTTTGTTCTGGTTTGTCCTCCGTGTATTGTTTTCTTGCTCACATTGTTTGACTGTTGCTCGGTCCTTAGACTGTTTTCCCCTTTTTGTTAGTCACTACGCTGGGTGCGGATGGCCACCCAGGTTTGAAACAATCTGTGTGTCTATTACGAGAAACAGTGGGATCACGATTCACGTGATCAATCCTAGTTTATCATTTATCAATCTATTGAAAAATAAAAAAGTTATTAAGCTACAGTAAATGAACAATGAATAGTGATTGCAGATGGACAATGGTAGAAGAGATTTGTCTCTATATTATTTTTATTTCTTCAATCTGAATTTGCTGAACCCCTCCATCGTGTTACATCCCTTCTTTTATGCATTTCTATTACATTTGATTGCAGTTAATTAAAAATGTCATCGGGTTCAGTTAAACGATCTTGATATGATTGATAACCACTGCTCGTTTGATATTACAAGATTCATTTAGACAGTTTGTCTTTTCTCTCCTAAGTTGACAAATTATTTCCTAATTACTGTTCAGACTGTAGTAATTCTAACTGTCTACTTAATTGTAACTTAAGACACCAACTCTGACAGAAAACCAAATTAAAAAACTACTTTATGACCACGTGTACTAAAATAAAATAAAAACAATCCAGATGATCAAAAACCTTCAAACCTGGCTGAGACTTCACCTGGTCATGGTGAGTTAGAAGCTCCTGCATCAATTAAGGTTGTGGATCTTAAACCATCTATGCTGACTTTTTCATCGAGTTTTGGAATTTGTAAAAAGAAGTTCGATGGTTACCAAATTCATATATGTTATTATTTTTTATCAAACCAAATTAGCCTCTAATTTTAATTAATAATTTTTTTAATTTGATTAATATTAAACAAACTAGTACAGAATGGCATATTAAATTTATTTTTATAAAAAATAAATTATTGATATTTTACACATGACCTTTTAGATATACTCCATTAAATTTATAAATTTTATAAATTAATTAATTATTATCTTAATAAAAATTTATTACACTCTCAGAATTATTATATTAATTCAAAATATTATATATCTATCTAAGTAGTATATTTAAGACATGCATACATAAACACACTAAACAAACCCATTAATTGTATAAAGAATTTTTCAGAAGAAGTCACATTGAAGATTTTGGTCAAGGCATTTGGAACCAACAATTGTGGTTCATTTTAAAGACACGATGAAGAAACAAATCTAGGAAGAAGGTTAAATAGGGAGATAGGTCAACCTAACAGCTAGAAGAAAATGACTATGTTTGACTCGGGGTGGGAGAGGGGATAGGTTTATATATCTATAATATAATATAAATATATATATATATATATATATATATATTATTTATTATATATTATTATATATTTCTAATTTATTATATATATATTATATATATATATAATATAATATTAATATATTTATCGTATTAGTATTAGTTTTTGGAATATATTATTTATAATATAAAAAATATATATATTTAATCTAATTATTAGTTTTAATCCTTAAGTTTATATATATAAATGATAATGATAATGAAAATAATGAATATTATTAACATAATCGATGAATGTTAACAAGTTTATATATATATATATGATGATGATTGATGATGATGATGATGATTGATGGTTAACGTCCACTGAGGCCAAATTTTGGTCTATCAGACTTGAAGAAATGAATTATTTAGTTTGATTTAAGATTTTATTCCTATGCTCAAAAAGCTTGGAGAGAAGCCTTCCGATCTCACTGTAATTTTGATATCGTAAAAGGCTAGGAAGGTTAGTATTGCAACAGAGATTTTGAAACTGAGATCTAATGTAGTTGTAAGCGGGGCACTCTAAGAGGAAGTGATTTTCATCCTCGATGTCAGTATTCTCATAGAGATGGCAAAACCTTTCCATCCATGGTGTTTTAGGAACTATCCAATGACCTATTTCACTATGGAGCTCATGAGAGTTCGTTCTAATCTTGGCTATATTAGTTTTCTTCTTTGAGCTAGTTAAAACAGAGAGATACTTTTGATCTCTAAGGTGGGGTTTATATATATATAATATATATATAATATATATATATATATAATATCATATAATATATTAAAATGTGTCCCTCTAACCTACTAACCCGAGTCAAACATAGTTGTTTTCTTCTAGTTGTTACGTTACCTGTCTCCCTATTTAACCTTCCTCCAGGATTTGTTTCTTCAAAATGAACCAAATTTGTTGGTTCGAAACATGTCGACCAAAATCTTCAACGTGACTTCTTCTGAAAAATTATTTATACATTATGATATAGATCACAAAAGCTTGAATTCGAAAACCCACTAATTATAAATAATAAAAAATGAAGTTCAACAAATAAAAGAATAAATGAAGAAAAATATTTTTCTAAACAATTAGTTTAATATCTAGATTTAAACAAATCTATGAAAATTCATTTTCTATTAACTTATTTTCTATCAATAAAATCTAACCATAAAAATATTAAGGAAAATTAACCCATAACTTTCCATTAATAAAATACTTTTAACGACCAAAACTCAAACCATTAAACTAACCTTCCAAACGTTTAGATATTTAATTAAATAAAGTAATTAATATTAATATTTTATATTATTTTCATCAAAATTAAAAATATATAAATATTTATAATTTTTAATAATAAAATATTAAATTACATTTTTTATTTATATTACTTTTATTAAAATTAATTATTTTTAAAAAAAAAAATTATATTATAAATATTATTATTTTTCAAAATTTTATCATCTAAGACAATTTGTCTTAAAATATAGTGTACCCACTTACATTAAATTACAATTTCGAAATATTTATTAAAATACAAACTGCCCTAATTTTTTAGCTAAAAATATTATAGTAATTTAAAAATACTACAACATTTAAAACACAATAATAAAATTCAAAATAACTAAATAATTCTTTAACTTTAATAACATAATACCTTCATTATCCTCATCAATTCCATATTAAATTTAATTATTTAATGTTTGGTTAGATATTTTTTAAACTTAAATAAAAATTAATTTAATAACCATGAAAAAAAAAATGATGAAGTAACCATTGTAATATTAGTTATGTTTTTTATATAAATATAATTGATCATAGTTAAGATAAAATGATATATTAAACCATATAGTATCATTGTCGAGGAATGTTATAATGATAAATCCAATCTCTTTTGTTGCTTTGTGGACTTTAGAAAGGCTTTCGATGCAGTTCCTAGAAACAAACTTTGGAATAGATTAGAAGAGCTAAAGGTCCCTTTTGAGTTGAGAATTGTTGCTATAAGGTTATACGAGAATGTAATTGCCAAGCTAAAGAGCAATGAAGGGTGGTTGAAAGATATTAAGTGTAATATCGGAGTTAAACAAGGTTGCCCCCTCTTCCCTACCCTATTTGGCATTTACATCGACAAGCTCGAAGATTATTTAGAGGAAGCAAGATGTGCTGGCATGATCTTAGCTGGGGTAGTTGTCATCCTTCTTCTCTATGCTAACGATATTGTTCTTCTCGCAAGGTGCCCATCTGATCCTGATAAGCAACTTAGGCTTCTTAAATATTTCTGCTCTACCATGGGTATGACTGTTAACACTGACAAAACCAAAAGTTATGATTATCAAATCCAAGAAGGAAACTTACACTAATTTTATGTATGACAATAATAACTTGGAGGAATTGTATTCTTACAAGTACCTAGGAATTGATATTCATCGCAAGCTCAACTGGAACTATAGCATTGAGAAAAGGATTAATGGGGGATGGAAGGCTTATTTTGGTCTTGAAAATAATTGCAAAATGGCAAACCTCGTAATGTGGGATAAAAAGAAGTTCCTCTTTGAAACTTTAGTCACTCCTGTTATTTTATATGGATGCGAGGTTTGGGGTTGCAGCATCTCTAGAGAATCTTGGAGAAATATTGAACAAATCCAGAAGTGTTTTATAACGTATAACCTGAAAATTAAAAGCAATACATCCTATCCTATTCTCCTTATAGAAGTGGGTCTTTCCCCTATCAAGAGCCTAACTATGATTAGGCTTCTATTGTACAAGCACAAAATAGCATAAGAGATGATAGGCTCCCTAAGCTATCTTTAAATTCTAGCCAAAACCACCTAAGGCTCAAATGGAGGTGGTATAAAGACACGAGACCCTGATTAAACTATTAGGAGATCAACGAGAATGATGCATTGCAAAACATAATCACATTAAAAATATTGTTTTTCTAAGTTTAAAGAAAAAATGTGGCATGAGAAAGATTTAGCGGCTAAAAGAAAATTAAGTTATTATAAGAAGGTCATCAACTCCACCCTAGAAAATGAAAAGTATCTCTCTATTTTAACTAGCTCAAAGAAGAAAATTAATATAGAAAATATTAGAACGAACTCTCATGAGCTCCATAGTGAAACAAGTCATTCAGTAGTTCCTAAAACACCATGGATGGAAAGGATCTTCCATCTCTGTGAGAAGAGGGACATCGAGGATGAAAACCACTTCCTCTTAGAGTGCAATGCTTACAACTACATTAGATCTCAGTTTCATAATCTTTGTCACAATATTGACCTTCCTAGCCTTTTATGATGTCAAAATTATAGTGAGCTCAGGAGGCTTCTCTCCAAGCTCTTTGAGCATAGGAATAAAATCATAAATCAAACTAAATAATTTGTTTATTTAGGTCCGATAGACCAAATTTTGGTCTCGGTAGATGTTAACCACCACCACCATCATCATCATCATCATATATATAATATATTTTTTTTTGTTAAAGGAAAATAGCTCAAGTGATATTTACTTGGTTTAGTTCTCTAATAAATGGATTTTATTCTTTGTAGATATATTAGATTATTTGGAAAAAATTTGAACATGTTGAATATTGTGAGGACTAATTCCTATAAACTTGAAGGGGCAGGAAAACAATTATCAATTTACAAAAAAAAAAATCAAACCTTTGTTGAGTTAATATATTAGGAAGATTAGTAATGTTATAATTATATTTAAATTGAAATTTAATGTATATGATAATGATGTTGATTAACATTCACTAAGAGATCTGGTCTATCACACCTTAAGAAAGTTAGAGGTTATTTGGAATTCTTTAGCATTTTATTTCTATACTTGAAAAGAATTAAGAAAAGTGTTCAGAGATCACTATGCTTTTGTTAAATTAAATGGTCAAGAAAGTTGGTAGTGTGACAAATATTTTGAAAATCATATCGAATTTGAGTGTAAGATGGGAAATTTAAGAGAAAATGTTTTTTCATATTCAACACTTTTAGTGTCACAAATGTGACAAACTCTTTTGTTCCATGGATTTTTGAGAATTGACCAATATCCAGTTTCACTATGAAGCTCACGAGAATTCATTTTTTATTTTAACAATGTTAATTTTCTTCTTAACATTAGTCAAGACAAAGAGACAGAGTTTTTATTTTTGTGATTGGGGTTGGAGATCTCCTTATAATATATTAGTTTCCTATTTCCCTATAACTCTTTATCACCTTGCAATTTCTTCTTAAATTTTGAAATAATAATATTTTAATATTATCTTATTTTGCAAAATAATATCCTTCTTTATTCCCAGACAGTGCATTCTTATGCCATCCTCACTTGAACAAGAAGTTGGAGGTTTTGGCCAAAGTTAGGAGAAAATTTAGAAAACCTCTTGGCTTCTATGTCTTTTAACATCTCTTTGTACAGAAGATACCTACTCATAGTCATGGTTTCAATGGGGAGAATATTTTCTTCAAGTAGAATAGTAAGATAAGGTGTATTCCCTTTAATCTTGAGATTCAACAATTCTCAGAGGTGTTACGATTTTAAACATCACATTCATATAAAACAATAAGAATAACAAAAATTTCAAAAAAATTTGTTTAAAAAATAAATTCCCCACCTTAATATCACAAAAAAAATCCAAAAAAAAATTAAGTTAAATTAAATTAATAATCACTATACAATAAAATATTATATAAACAATAAAATTCTAAATTCAATTCCCTCTAAAGATAAATAAAATAATATATTAAATTTAACAATACTTTTTCTACTAAAAAATTCATTCATTCCTATTTTAATAGTATCTTCAAACAAACTGTTTTTAATGAAACTATTGTATTTTCTTTAAATTACAGTAAATAACTTATATAAACTCGGTTTTACTCACACTTAAGAATCCCACTGGCGTGTAAATCCCACAATGACCTCAATATTATATTATTGGAGATCTATATATTAAGCTTTTATGGGAGACCTCGGAAAAATAAAACTTTTCGGGGGAGGGGTTTGGCTTGAGCACTATTTTATATTAAAATTTGAGCAACTTTTTTGGTATTATTTTATTGATTTCAATTGTGGTTGAATGAGTTCCATGGTATATTTAAGAAATATTTTTCTATTTTCAAAAAAAATAAGTTAATATGGAGATGTAGAAAAATATTTGTTAAAATTTTTAAAAAAATTATAATTTTATTTAATTAATCCGATTTATAGTAATACATTTTGGTTTTTTAGAATATTATAAATATCTAAATTTAAAAGAATACATAATTAGTATTAAACTTAATTTTATGAAGAATTATCTCTGATCGAGGTGTGTGCCTGAGGACGCCTGCTAAGGATGGTAGTCAGGTCACATAAGGGACGGGTACTACCCACCGCATCCCACACGCTTATGGTGATGGGTGCGGTTGCCCCCCGCATGACAACCGACAGAAGGTAGGGGAGAAGTGGCAGTTAGTGCCAGGGTAGTGAAGGAGGTGGGAAGGATATGCTAAGAGGGGTGATGGGACAGAGAAAGGAGGACGAGGATTATGAAAGCAGGAAGGTTGGTGGGAAGAGCATAGTTGATATGGGAGGAAGGAGAAATGACATTGCAAGCCAGGAAAGCGATCTGCAAAGACCTCAACACATGTCTCCGGGCTCGCACAAAAGAAGCGATGGTTAGAACAACACATGGCAGAGGATGAGGCAGAAGGGGGAGGGAGCTACCTAGAGCAACAGATCTAAGCACCTCAAAACCTATGCGTGGGAGGAAGCCGGTACAGCGTATAGGGTCGGAATGGATGCAGGCATTTGCAAGATTTTAGAATATTGGGAGGAACAAATAAAGGAAGAGGAGGAATCCAAAGAGGAAATGGAGACGTGGCAAGAGGTAATCCGAGACCCTGGGAATACTAGGGGTGAACTCACATTGTTTAAGCAAACATTATACTTGTACTAGCTCATGAAGAGCCTTCTGGGGAAGGCCATGGAGCAACTATCAATGGGGATGGCCATGACCCTCCACGACGTGCCGAACTACAAGAAAGACTTGCAGACCATTCAATTCTTGTTGTGCAAGAAAGACATCCAACTAAATTGTATTCAAAGGCACATCCCTTGTATTATCAAGCTAGCTGACATGCCCGGAGACTCAGCTGAAGACCTGGCTCCAGTGGACTCAGCCTCAGAAGATCAGAAGGAATAGTCAGGTTCTAGGATGCTTTTTTGGTTTTTTGTGGATATTACTTTTACTGATGTATGCTTATGATATATAGACACTTAGACTCTTATCATGATATAGATACATATATAACTTGGGTAGATCGCCTGAAACTATATTATATTTGGATGGCTTATAACGAGGATAGGTGGCCAACAAACTTGGTTTCCCATTTGGTAAGTTGAGGCCACCTATCTCACATATGTGGTGTAAACTTGCCTTTTATAAATAGAAAACAGAAGGTCCTACCAAGCTTTGCAAAAAAAGATAAAAATTATGAACTTTATTTATAATAATAATAAATCATAAATAAATATTAAATAATCTCAAAATAAAATAATTATAATAAATATTTAATATATAAGTTATAATTTAGAATAAAAAATATTATCAAATAACTAATTACCCATATGTTTGACAATTATTTTAAATAAATAAATTTTGGAGAACAAAAAGATGAAGTTTAAGGAAAAGCTCTAAGAAATTATAACATAAAAATAAGCACAAAATTGAATAAGAACTAGCCTTAATCTATAAATTAAATGTCAATAGACAAATCAATCCATATAACATCAAAACACTTACTTCATCATACATACTCAAATTGCTTAAATTTTTTATAAAAAAATAACTAAATTATGACTTAATTTAATAATAATAAGAATAAAAGAAATGAAATAATATAGTTAAATACATTAAAAAAAAACATGTAATAAGATTATCAATCATAGAAGACTCATCTCATTTCGAATAAGTTTGGTTACAATACCCTGATTTATCAATACCACATGTTCATAAAATCATTTAATATGACATTTTGTTTAATTAATGAATTAAATTAAAAGAGAAAAAATGCATAACTACTTTAAAAATAAATCTTAGCATTTGATTTGTATATACTATTAAAAATATTCAAGAATATTATAAAGAAGTTAAATTTCTACAATATACCATCCACATAATAATTATTAATGTAATTAATTATCCATTTAATAAATTATTGATAATAAAGTTAAAACCAACCTAGATCCATCTTAACTCTTGATCTAACCAAAACCTAAAAGAATCAAAGTCTCTTTTACTCTAAAAGAGTTTTGCAATATCAAGGATATTTCAATCTCTCCTTGAGGCTTAGAAGAACCAAAGTTAAGATGAATCTAGATTGCTTTAAATTTCTTCTTTAAAATAAACTAATAAATGTCCACAGAATACCATGGTCATTTTTATTATTAATTTATTTTATTTTTGTTGACTATTTAATATACTTACATTAATTTATATTTATATATTTATTTATTTTATTTGATTTATTCAAAATATTGAACATTAGATTATAAATTCTCTATAACACTGAACTAAAAACCTTTTAGTATATTTATAAAAAATTTTATTCCAAAATATAATACATCTATGTTCGTATAATAAGTTAAAAAAAAATAAAAAATATATATTTAAAATAAAACCTCAATAAAAAATTAAGCAATAAAAAGCACATAAACAAGTAAAAAAGATGTATAAGATATAATGAGAATCGATGTGTCACGAAAAAGCGAAACAGTGGGAACAGATCTCAATGTGGCATGACTTTGGGGGCCACACCAATTGAAATTAAATGAATAATAATGAGCCAAGGACAAGCCCTATAGTCAACTATAGGGAACATGACAACTCCCAAATATATCACAAGATGACGACTATAGGGAACATGACCAACTCCCAAATATATCACAAGTCATATGGTCATATACATAGTAGGTCACGAGCATCTAACTACAACTCATATTAATGTAGACATGTCCAAAGAAGTTGAAATGTAGAGTCATATAGAAGAAAAATATGTAATGCATTAAAGTAATAAATTTAGAAATGGGAAATTTGAAATATTAAATGAGTTAATTATTTATTTTAATTATATTTTTTTTTAAGTTATAGTTGTTTAAATGTGTAGTTAGATTTTTTTTATTTTTATTTTAATTATGATAAGAAATTTGTATTAAATCATGCAGTAAGGAAATTTTAGTTTGACTTTGTTTTGGTCAAACTAGAAAATTTTCGAATTTCTATTTTAGCAGAAATTTTGGAGGTAGTTAATTGAGGTGACATGGAACCTGTCACTAGGTTAACTCAGTGAATTCGAGTTAGGGACGCTTGACTTTAGTTCAGCGTGATTAATTCCTAATTTGTAGCAATCTATTTCAGTTAATTTGAGTTATTGTCATTTAAACTAGTTCTAACTCTCAAAAGAACTAGTGGAGGTGAGGTTGTGGAAGTGGAACTTAAACCACACTCAGTGATCAATCATTTAATTGATCAATCATCCCAATATAATTGTTGCATGAAGAGAATTTGAGTTACCTAGTTGAGATGAAGATTCCAAGGCAGTGTACTATTAGTTGTAGCATATTCCCAAGTGTACAGGTGGTGCATGCAGTCAGAGGAAGGACCTAAAGGAATTGCACAATTCAATAGTGAAAATTCCTAAAGAATAGGGGTTAATTTCCTGGAGAAATAGTGCAAGGAAATATGAGGTTGGAGGGCTTGATATTTGGCTAAGCGTTGGCTAGAGTCAGTCAATCAAGTATCAGGACAGACTATACACTTGCAAGTTGTGCTCAGGCTTGAGCAAGCATATGTATTTCATATTTATTCTTTGATTATGCAATACATATAGGAAGGGGTTTTGAGTAGTTGCTTTACCCTAGATAAATCTTTCTGCATTTGTGATGTTTCCTTTTGCATGTCCATGATTTGTCTTCTATATGGTGAATTAACGTCCGCATATCAGTAGAGTAGCTTTGAGTCTTGTAATTTAGAAAATTTCATGAGAAGTTTAGAATGTACACATTAATATCTACATGGTATCAGAGCGAGAATCATTGTAGAGTAGAGATTGTGAATTTTTCATTGCCTTCAAATTTGAATATCAGTGTGAAGGTTTTCTTCAAGACCGAGAAGATGCCTTTCAATGGACTAAGGCTAGAGTATGCCTTGGAAGGCACCTCAAACTTTGTTGCATGGAAGGATAGCATGGATGAAATATTGGATGACAATGGGTTTCTAGAATGTAGCAAGACAGATGTTGAAAGGGCTTAAGCATCTGAAGCCCAAAATATTTCTTAGTGGAAGAAAGATGTGGCCAAGGTGTGGAGAATAATATTGGAGGGAGTACGAGATCATATTGTCTCAAATATCCATGGAAAAGAGACTTAGTTCGCATTGTGGAAATAACTAACACAATTGTTCGAGAATAGTAGTGACCATAGGAAGCTAGCACTCAAGGACAAGCTTCAAAGTATCAAGATGCAAAATAATGACACAGTTATGCAATATCTAAGCAAGTTTCCAGTGTCTTTATGAACTTTACGAGGTCGGTCTTAATGTCCCTAAAGAAGACTTGGTAGCTCTAACCCTTTTGGGCATTGCCAAGAGGTGGCATGGCTATTAAGATTCTGTGAATGGGAGGGAGAAACTATTGAGTTGGGAGCGCTTATGGTCTGACTTGGTACAAGAGGAAATAAGGTGGAATACTAGAGATGGGACTTGATCTAAGGGCGAGGATGAGGAGAATTGTGCCTTGGCTGAAAGGAAAAGAAAGGGAAAGGGAATAAATCCCAATCCAAAGCAGAATATAGTCAAGGGGGAAAGAAGAAATACTTGTCTAGAAACAAGTGCTTTCACTGTCATGAATTCGAGAACTATGCCACAAAGTGTCCACACAAGAAGAAAATAAAAAATACCTTAGGAGGAGTAGAAAGTGAACTTTTGGCTTCACAATTTGAGCTCGATTTTACTCTCATCGCATGCATGGCTAGTATAGTGATGGGAAGCATTTGGTATCTAAACATATGTTGTCTCATTCCACATAATGGGGAATAGAGATTTTTTCAGTGATTTTGAGGAGGAAGATATCCATATACACATCAATATGGGTGATGATGGAAGGTACATAAAGACCAGGATTGGTACAGTCACCTTTCAGGGGGAGTTGGGCTCCCCTCTGAGACTCAAGGATGTGACATTTATTCTAGGTCTAAAGAAGAATATTGTCTCTATTGCAGTTTTGGAAGATCGTGGTTATGATGTGATCTTCAAGAAAGGAAAGGAATTCCAGAGACACATAGCCACGAGATAGGTGAAGTAGATCAGGGTTCATGTGAAGAACCTCTACAAGCTAGATGTGGAGGATCGTGCTGCATTGAGCACAAAGGTGAAGAAGATCTACAACCATGATTTCGATAAAATTTGGCATAGAATACTTGGCCATTTTCATCATGGCACTGTGAAGATCATGCAACAGATAACCACAAAGCTCTCCAAAGAGCACTAGAGTAGCAGGATATATGCAAAGGGTGTACCTTGGGGAAGTAAACAAAAGCCACTTTCCATGATCGGGACAACAAAGCACATGCAGTCCTTGAAAGGATCCATTATGATGTTTGTGAACCATTCTCAATAGCCTCCACTGCCAGGCACAAATATGTTTTTTTCTTTGTTGATGACTTCTTACGGAAGTGTTGGATCTCCTTCATGCGGAAGAAGGATGAGACTTTCTCCAAGTTGATAGAATTCAAAGCACTAGTTGAGAAAGAAATGGGCAAGAAGGTGAAGGCTCTCAAGAGTGATAATCGAGGTGAGTACATGTCAAATGAGCTTAAAAATTTATGTGAAAAAGAAGGCATTCGACTAGAGTTGAGAACACCCGACAACCCACGGTAGAAAGGGGTGGATGAGAGGAAGAACTGCATCATTGTGGGAGAAATGAGGGAGATGTTGCGAGACCAAAACCTAACTCTACACTTATGGGTTGAAGCATGCAACGCAATGGTCTATTTGCATAACAAGAGTCCTCATCAGATTGTTAGCATGATTACACGAAGGAGGATTTCTCAGGGAGGAATCTAGATGTGTCGCACTTCAATATTTTTGGAGCCTCTCTTTACTTCCATGTCTCCAAACAATCAAGGAAGAAGCTAGATTTGACAATAGAGTTTGGGGTATTTGTGGGTTACACAAAAACTCCCCATAACTACCGTGTGTACTTTCCATCCCATAGAATGAAATTTGTATGGAGGGATGTAAACTTTAATGAAGACAAAGTCATGTGGTGCTCAATTGAGAGGGAGCTTCAGATCCCACCAGAGGAGGAGATTTTAGCTCCAAATGATCCAGGTGGATATTGGTGGCCACCTGCCAAGTCCACCTGGACCCCCACCATTGTCTTTCTTAGCATTTTCAGTTTCCTTAATTGTAGCACAACTTACTATTCTTAGCAGTTTTTCAGGTCCTGAACTTCTGGAGCCGTTTTGAGGCCCTAAACGACGTTTTTTGGGGAATCTGGGGGCAACATGGGTCCATGCAATGGACTAATGTTGCCTGTTCCAATAATGATAGTGCTCGAATAGATCTTTCTAATGAGCTATTGTACGCGTCAAACGGAGATCATATGCTAAAGTTACGACCCCGGGAAGTTGATGTACCAACTTACCCCCAAACGGGGCCCACAGTTTGGCGTTTCATCTCCTAGGGTTAGGTTTTGGAATGTTAAGGGTTTTTCATTGTTTCTCAACAATAAATAGGCCTTCGAGCCTCATTGTAACACAGTTCAGAGGCATGTATCCATCACATCTTTTCTCAGAGATAAGCTACCATCGCCCTAGCTAGTTTATTTCCATTTCTGATTGTAAGCGTGTTTCAGTATTTTCCATTAATGAAATGAAGTATTATTTCCGCTGCATCATTGTGTATATGGTTATCTCTGTATTTTATTGCGTTCCTGGTTAAATCCGGATCACTCTTGAATTTATCCAATACATGGAAATCTATTTTTCTCATGTATGGATCAAATTGTTGCACCATCTCCTTATTTTCTAAGGAAATGGCTCTTTCAATGCTATTGGAGACAACCCAGTTCATTATATAAATCATGCAAAGCCTAAGGGAAGCATTTTCCTTAGTGCAAAACTATGTGTGAAAATGGACTTTGAAAAGGAACTATTGGAGGTAATTTAGCTCAATTTGGATGGTTGGAATCATATTTAGGCCATTGAGTATAAGCAAGTTCCTCTCAAATGTAACTCTTATCTAGTATGTGAACTTTTCCAAAAGATGTGCTAAAGTCTAAGATATTCAATCGTCTATTAAAAATCCTTTAACACCTCAAAATAATATCGACAGGGTGCATTTAAAAAAGTATCAAGAAGGCACAAGAAATAATAGTCTAGGGGGGCCTTACCTAACAATGAACCTCAATCACCCGTTTATAATCCCTCCAATAAAAAAGTGTATTTTTACAAACTAAGAGGAAGAAGAAGAGGAAATGGTCAAGAAATATCCTCGAAAGAATACCTTAGAGCATAAATATGTGTCACCACCAAAATATAGAAAATTACAACCTCAACATTGATACACCCATTGAGGTATGTGCAAATTCACATGCAAAAAAATCAAAACCATAAAAAGTTTGAATGGCTTAAATCACCAAGGATGGGACTTCAATAAATATTGAAGAAGATGATCTAGTTTTATATGGGGAGGAGTTCAAAGAAGAAAGGTAGGGATAGAAGAATGTCTCTAAATCTTCTTCCTTCGCAAAAGTGCCAAAGAAGGATTTGTGCATCTTAGAAAGGTGTAGATAGAAAGAAGCACAATTAGATATCACATAAGTACATATAAAACCATGGATTCCCACCTGTACAATGAGGGAGAACTTCCTAAATTAGTTCCATAAAAAAAATTTACATTATTTTATGTAAATAATCTATTAAAAAATTACTCTTGAAAATAAAGCATAGTAAGATTAAGCTTTGAACAATTTATGCTTGGGTTTCTCTCTTACATTTTATTGATGAAAGAAACTTGGAAACATATTTTTGGAAATATTTACATACATTATTTAACAATATACTTTTGTTGTAGACTTTACTACAACCGCAAGGAACGATTCTCGTCTGTTAATTTGCATTAATGTAAACAAGATTATGTAACATGAGGAGCATGAGGAGGTGTGGCCTTTGGGATTCATATTTCAAGGTTGCTTCCTATTCTAACTCTTCAATTTTCCTTAATTTACATATTTACAAATTTCTGACCCAATCCTTGATTAGTTGTCTAACATTCCCCCCTTTAATTTTAAAGGTCATTTTTTAGCCTGGGCATCATTATGAATCTTTCAAACTTTTCTTTTCCAATTTCCTTGTTGAGGATGTATGCATTTTTCTCATTTGTGAAACACAGTCATAGAATGAAAAGGCTTGGCCTCTACATGATGACAAATAAAATGATACTTTACATTGATATGTTTAGTTTGATCAAGGAATTTGGGATTCTTGTCCAACTTAATTGCAAAAGTATTGTCAACTAGAAGTGTAGTTGAGTTCACGTTTTTCTCCTGCAAGTCTTCAAGAATTTTTTTGAGTCACACAATCTCCTTGGTTTCTTATGCAACTGCCAAATATTTCTCCTTTGTTGTAGAATTTGTTGGTGATTTTTTGTGTGACCTCCAAGAGACAGATCTTGATCCAAGTCTCATATCATAGCATGAAGAGTATGTTGGCATTATGATGCATGCGTTGTACTTGATGGAAACCCACTTGTAGCAGAACAAGTATATGGTAACTAGATGAATCTACAGGACAAATTAGAGGTGACAAAATGATGATGATCAAAGGTTTGATACAGGGATATTGTTAGTGTGTGTTTTCCTTGATAACAATTGTTCTTTGATGAATGAAATAATTGATTAAAGTATAAACAGGATGTGACAAAACGAATGGCAGTTGTGTTTACAAATGTGACAAAATGCAGGGCAATTCAAAGGAATCAGTTTAGAAGTAATGTACAATGGAAAATCACATTATAACAGGTCTATTCAGAGGTAAGAAAGTATTGGTATAGAAGAACAGGAAGTTGGAACAAAGGTCTACTGATCAGAATCAAGAAGTTGAAGGAAAAGAATGTTTTCAAGTATGTTAAGTTGTATGCGCGAGTTCACTGTACAAAAAGAGAATATACCTATGCACGCAATTTCACAAGAGGAAAAGCGTGTATGGGATGGAAAATTAAGGAAATTAAGGTGGTTTTTCTCCCGCATTAGGTTTCCACCTTAAATTTTGGTGTTCATGTGTGTTTCTTATGTGTGATGGTTTATTATGTTATTATTGCACATGGTTATTGTTTAATGTTTAATAAAGTATTGATGCACTGATTAAAGATCAACATATGATGAATTAACTTAATCATAAGTTCACTAGATATGCGTTGGTTGCCTTAAGAACAGTTGTGTGCACATGCGAGTTCCCTTCACTGAAGTAGTGTATATAAATCTAATTATAGAAATGAAAAAGTTATTGATTTGTAAAGACTGATTCAATCCCCCACCTCTCAGTATTATTTCCAATAGTATACACTCCATTTTCCTTATCTTCATCGAATTCTAAATCAAAATATCCAATCAAGGTTAAGTCATCCACCTGTGAATAGTTAAGTCCAAAGTCTCGTGTTCCTTTCAAGTACTTTAGAACTCTTTTTGTAGCAAACCAATTTCCTTCACAATAATTTTTCATAAACCTGGAAATGATTCCCACAACAAATGAAATGTTTGGTTTGGTAGTGGTGAGGTAGATAAGCCTTCCCACAAGCTATCTACACTTAGTTGTGTCCTCAAATTTATTTCCTTCTTAAGGTGAGAACTTCAAATTTCGTTCCATTAGAGTGGATAAAAGATTGCATTCACCAGTGCCAAACTTGTAAAACAATTATCCAATGTATTTATTTTGAGGGAATAATATATAACTTGGATGTTGGGTCACTTTAATGCCCAAGTAGTAGTGAAGGTATCCCAAATCTGTTATCTCAAATCCTTTCTTAAGCTATTTCTTTATGGCTGCAATATAGTTTTCATTATTCCATGTTATCATCATAACATCTACATATACCACAAGATAAACAACATTTTTCACAACTTTCTTGAAAAAGGAGTTGTATCATCTAGATTAAAGTGTTTGAAATTTAATTTCAAAGATGCTTAGTCAATTTTCCATACTAAGCTTACAGTGCTTGTTTTAGACCATATAAGGATTTAATGAGTTTATATATTTTCTTCTCTTGTCCCTCACAACAAATCCTTCTGGTTGAGACATGAAGATATTTTATTTCAAGTCTCCATTCAAGAAAGTAATTTTCATATCCATATGATGGACTTTCCATTCATTATGAGCTTCCAAGGTAAAGAGAGTTTCTATGGTGGCCCATTTTGTTTTGGGGGCAATGGTCTCTTCATTATTGACACCTTATTTTTGTGCAAATCCTTTTTCCATGAGCCCTTCTTTGTGCTTTTCAATTGAGTTATCTAATTTATGGTTGTTTTTGTAAACCCCCTTGCATCCAATAGGTTTGGTTCCAAATGGAGGGTCCACATGCTTCTGTATTCCATTCTTTATGAGACCATAATACTCCTTTTGCATTGCTTCTTTCCATACATTATGAGAAGCAACTTATTTAAAGTAAGTTGGTTCAAAATTAGCAGACAAATTCAAGTCAAAAATATATTAAACATCCATATCATCAACATAATTAGAATCATGTACATCACCTCCATTTTTCCTAGTGGACCTTCTAGTTTCTATCTTTTTTACTTCATCGGGGTTAAAAATTTCAAGTGTTTTGGTGAACCATTTTGGGGGACCTTTATAAATGGTAAAAATTTCTCTATTGATAGAGATGGGGCTACATCAAGATTTATCCTTTTAATCCTCTCAATCACATCAATTAAAGGGTCTTTATGATTTGAGGTAGTGGTCATAACTTCATGAGGAGGATATAGTGCTTCAGAAGGAGATTCCATATATTGATCCAAGATAGGTATCCATCCTTCAAGATGTGGAATATCATTATCAAATGCATGATAAGTTTTTTCATCATTGAATTTATCCAAGAAATCAAGCTATCAGTCAATAATATTGTCAATCTTGGAGGATTCAAGAAAAATCACATCTCTAGACAAAATAAAATTCTTATTTACCTCATCATAGAGAAGATATGTTTTGGTGGTATCTAAATACCACAATAATATGCACTTTATAATCCTTGCCTCAATATTTCTCCTTTGTTCCTTAGGAACCGATACATAGTAAGTAGAACAAAAAATCTTGAGATGTCTTACCGAAGGAATGTGGCCATAAAACATTTCATAAGGAATCTTGTTTTTTAGAACATGTGATGGAAATTTATTTTTGATATATATTGCACATAGAACTGCATCAACTTTACATTTTTTAAGAACAACATTGAGCGAACAATATTTAAGATAATCATGTTCATTCTTTCAGCTACATCATTTTGTTGAGGATAGTAAGGAACAATAGTTTTATGTTGAATCCCATGTTGGTGAAGATATTATTAAAATTAATTAGAAGTATATTATTTTCCATTTTTAATAAGAAGAGATCCAATATGTAATTGTGCATCATTTTCAATCCATGCATGAAAATTTTTGAATGTTTCTGAAGCTTCTGATTTACTTTTCAACAGGTATACCCAACACATCATGGTGTAATCATCAATAAAAGTCATTATATATATTTATTTCCATTTCCAAAAGGAATAGGTATAAGGCCACATAGATAAAAATGATTTAGTGCAAGATTTATATATTCCCTGGAAGAAAATTAATGAAATGGTTGTTCACTATCTTTTCCTAGGATACAAGAATCACATTGCTTTAGTTTCCTTGGAAAAGTTAGCAAACTAGAAACACCATTTATTTTTAGCAAACGAAGATTCTCATAATTAATATGTCCAAATATTGCATGTCATAGAAGACTAGATGGAAATGTACCTTCATTGTACTAATAACTGCATGCAAATTTTTATGCATGAGAAAATATTCCATTCATCTTCATCTGTCATTCCTCCTTTATTTTGGTCATGACAACTTTGTTTTTTGATGCTTTTCTTATTCCTACTTTTCCATCAAACATATGAATGGAGTGTCCTTGCTAGCGAATGTGAACAATTTATAACAAGTTTCTCCATAGATTTGGAAGGAAGAGTACATCATGTAGAAGAAATTCAAGAAGTATAGGCAGTTTAAGCCTAACAGTACCAATTCCATATGGCTTGAGGCTTGAATTGTATGGAAATTACCCTATTTCATCTTGTTAGAAAATGTAGCAAGAAAGGCTCAATTTGTCTTTAGCTTTAGTCAAATTGAGTAAATCTAATTTCCACATCATCAGGAAAAATTGGAGGTAGTTAACTAGTGTGACCTAGCTCTTTCCACTTAGTTAGTTCAGTAAATTTGAGTTAGTGGGCTTGGAGTTCATTCGTGCATGTGTGATTGCTAAATTTTAGCAATCTAGTTTAGTTATTTTTAGTTGTACTCAGTTAACCAACCTCTAACTATTGATAGAGTCAGTTGAAGGTCAGTTGAGAACTGGGACAATAGTCTAAATCATAGCTATTTCAATTAACTGATCAATCAGCCCAAAATAGTTCATGCATGCATTGAATTTGAATTTCTCAGTAGGAGTGGATGAGACAAGCCTAGTGTAACATGAGTTTTATACTAGTTGAGTTTACAATTGTTGCATGCAATCAAGAGATCAATTCCTTGGGAATCATACAAGGAAATAGGGACTTCCCTATTGTTTAGGAGCTATAATTTGCTTAGATTTGTGCAAGGAAATAGGAACCTGAAGGAGGAAAAAATTGGTTAATTGTTGGCTAGAGGGTCTCATTCACCAGAGAGAACATTTTTACTTTTGCAGGTTGTGCTCCTCTCTGGAGCAAACAACCGTAATAGTTTTTCTATCCAATTAATTAATGCAAAGAGGCTTAAAGGTTTTTTCCCAGTTGGGTTCCCCTAGAAATTACTGTGTACTTGTGGTTTTTCTTGTTTCATGTCCATGCATGCTGTTTTAAATTATGATTTTCATTCCACAAATTAGTAGAGTAGAATTTGTGCCTCTTGATTTCAGTTCGCATTCTTGAGAGGTTGAAATTTCTATCAAATTTATACATGGTACCAGAGCCCTAGAATCACACTAGAACCAACATGTTGAACTTGTCCCTCAAGAATTTTGAATTTTCAGCTTCGGTACAACAAGTTTTCTTCTAATTTGAGAGAATGTATTTCAAAAAACTAAGATTGGAGTATGCCTTGGAGGGTAGCGTGAATTTAATAGCATAGAAGGATTGAATGGAATCAATGCTTGATAATAATGGTGTGTTAGAATATGTTAAAATTGATATTGAAAAACCTCCACAGTTGGATGCACATCATTAACCTAGTGGAAGAAGGATGTTGCAAAGGCCATGGGAATTATTCTGGAAGGTGTGAAAGACCATGTGGTCTCAAATCTCCATGGAAAAGAAACACCATTTTCTATGTGGAAGACACTGACTGAGCTATTCAAAAATAGCATTGACCATAGAAAATTGGCCCTGAAAGACAAACTTTGAAACAATAGGATGCAAAAAAATGATACTATTCCACAATGTCTCTTGAGTTTGACTCAAGTTAGAGATGAGCTTTGAGGGGTTGGGGTGAATGTTGAAAAAGATGATCTCGTAAGCCTAGATATTCTAGGCCTTCCAAAATCTTGGAACAACTACTAGGACTCTATGAACGGAAGGGAAAAATTACCGAATTGGGAAAGGTTTTGGTCAGATTTGGTACAATAAGAGTTCAGCAGAAATACCAAAGATGGAACATCATCCATAGCATAGGATGAGGAGAATTTTTCCTTGGTTGGGAAGGGAAAGAAGGGAAAAGGAAAGAAGACCCAAATAAATCCTGAATCTAGCCAAAATAATGTCAAGAAGAAGGACATGAGAAAGATAAAATGTTTTCACTGCCACGAATATGGGCACTATTAAACAAAATTCCCACACAAGAAGTCTAACAATAAGCCTTCAAGAGGAGAAAGAGGTGAATCACTGGCTTCACAATTCGAATTAGACTTCATCTTAATAGCATGCATGGCCAACACTAGATTGGGGAGTGTGTGGTACCTTGGTTATAGTGTCTCGTTCCATATGACATGATGCAAGGAATTTTTCAGTATCCTAGAGGAGAAGGATCTCCATATGAATATTGAATTGGGGAATGACGGGAGGTACAGTGCTATAGGAATTGGTATGGCCACCTTTGAGAGTGAGAAAGCCTCACCTCTTCAGCTCAAAGTTGTCATGTACGTACCTGAGTTGAAGAAGAACCTGATCTTTGTAGTAGTATTAGAGCATAGAGGTTATGATGTTATTTTTAGTAAAGGGAAGCCTTTCAGAGACACATAAATATTGAGCAAGTGAAGCAGATTAGAGTTCGAGTGAAGAACCTATACAAACTTGAGGCGGGAGATCATGATGCATTAAGCAGAAAGGTAGAAAAAGTGTAGATTCGATATGTTGGATAGCTCTGGCACATGATATTGGGTCATCTACACCCTGGTGCCTTAAAAATCATGCAGCAAATTACCGCCAGTCTCCCTAAAGGCTCCCTTGCCCGGCAAGATGTCTACAAGGGTTCATCTACACCATGATGCCTTAAAAATTATGCAGCAAATTACCACCAGTCTCCCTAAAGGCTCCCTTGCCTATCAAGATGTCTGCAAGGGTTTCACATTAGGGAAATATGTCAAATCCAATTTCCATGGCCAAGATAGTAGAGCAGATGAAATCTTGGACTAATTCCAATCTAATGTTTTTGGACCCTTCTCTACAGCCTCCACGACAAGACATAAGTACTATGTAGTTTTTATTGATGATTTCTCTAGAAAACTTTGGATTTTCTTCATGAGCAAGAAGGATGAAGTGTTTTCCAGATTTGTATAATTTAAGGCATTAGTTGAGAAGGAGACATGGAATAAGTTGAAGGCTCTTAGGAGCGACAATGTAAGGTGAATTTGTTTCAAATTATTTTAAGGATTTCTATGCCAAATAAGGTATTCGAAAAGAATCGATAGCACCCCATAACCCACAAAAAAATAGGGTAGTTAAGAGGAACAAAATGAGCATATTTGGAGTGGGAAAAGTTATGCTACATCCTCAGGGCTTTCCATTGCATCTATGGGCAGAAGCATGTAACACAACAGTCTACTTATAGAACCAGAGTCCTCATAGAATACTTGGTATGATTACATTGGAGGAAGATTTCTCTGGGAGAAAGACTGATGTGTCCCATTTCATAATCTTTGGATCTTCAATGTATTGTCATGTCTCCAAGGATTCGAGGAGGAAACTGGAGCCTACAACAGAGTTGGGATTTTTTGTAGGATACATCGAAACTTCACACAATTACTAGGTGTATTTACCTTCACAGAGGATGACAATTGTGAGGAGAGATGTCAAGTTTGATAAGGAAAAGGATATGATATGCTTTCTGGAATGTGATTTTAGTATCCCATCGAAGCAAGAGCTCCTAGCTCCAAAGGAGGAGCCTCGAGATGAGCTTCAAGAAGTTGTGGAGTAGCCACAAATGGGGGAGCAAAGAGGAGGCCGACTAGAGACAACCATTAAACCAGAAACATCCAGAGAAGGGAGAAAGAGAACCAGAGAAGCAAATATATTGACACATGGTGCACAAGAGCATGTGGGAGATCCTACATCATAGCGCATGCATAGGAGGTTACCTGAGAGGTACACGGGTGTTGTACTACTCAACAACCCCCCATTAAGGTTAATAGTAGAACTAATAAATAATCAGGACCCTTTTCAAATAGTATAAAAATCTTTTGGTTATAATAAAATAAGTCAATATTGATTTTATTTTTCTAAAAAACTTGACTAAATGAAAAATCTCCCTTACCAGATCCTTCCTATCAGAGCTTAGGCCCATGAGGCATATTCACAAATATTTTTTTTTGTTTAAAATCCATTATCGGCAAAACTTTATCAGGATATTTCAAATATTGTAACATGTCCCCTTAGGAAAAGTTGTGATTAGACCTTCCCCGATTAAATATTTCATATGTTTTAAGCCTAAAAGTAATAAAGTGCTCCTTTTGTGAATATAATAATAAAGCCTTGACCCCACAACACTACCACATAGCATTGGCAGAGATTTTGAATATCAGAGTTTTTAACATGAACCTCATATCATCGGTATCTGATATTTTCATCCCCCGATCCTTCGATATCCCTTTTCGCCCATCCTCTGATATACAACATCGTCAATTTTTTTGCTTAGTCACAAAGCTTTGATCCTCCGATATCCTCCAATATTTGATATTCCAAATCGTCTGATCTCCAATAAACTCCCACTACTCATATTGTAACTTTCATATTAGGATTTCCAATCAGTTGTTATCCTTTCACACCTTCAATATCAAAACTCTGATACAATATCTCTGATATCTCTTCCCGCCTATATTTTTATTCGTTACACTCTAAAATCCTATCGAAGGATGATAATATCACATGTTTCAATGATACAACCATAAGATTTCTCTGATAAAATACTCTGATATGTTGACGTGTACCAAAGAACACGTGAATCCACATTTTATCATTTAATGGCCAAATGTAACAAATTTCTGATTTTGAAGTTATTAATGATTTCATTATTGTGAAACGATATCATAACATTTTTCTCATAAAAGACATAGATTCATATGAAATTAGTTATTTGCTCTAAGTAATTCTTTAGTTAGAAAATTTCCGGTTATTCTTGTATTTCTCTTTGCAGGACCATCCCGATAAGCAAATATCAACAGAAATGTCTAGGGAAACTAAACCCATGAAGAAAACAGTTGCTCAACAATAGCCAGCCGCTCCTCTGCCTGAGGCTATTGAAATGATTGAACTATTCTCA
Organism: Pinus taeda; assembly: GCA_000404065.3. Taxonomy (NCBI): domain Eukaryota; kingdom Viridiplantae; phylum Streptophyta; class Pinopsida; order Pinales; family Pinaceae; genus Pinus; species Pinus taeda. The sequence continues at coordinate 55,347 of APFE031700720.1, read as the reverse complement.
TATACAACCTGCACCACCGACGCTAGAAATTCTTCTTGGGAAGCCATTTACAAGCTCTTTGAAAACAAGGAACCCATAGTGACATGCAAAACAATCACAACAGAGAATTTTGTCCCTATTTCTGAAACTACGTATAACAACGTCACCAATTAGTTCCCACAAAGAATTGAAACCAGGCCCAACATTTTTCCCTATACAGACATGGTCAAATGGGTTATTGACCATTTGAAAATTGCATAGAGAAATTTCATGACTAAAAGGAACATCATTATTCGGTCATTTACCAGTAATGACTTGAGCAAGATGTTTAGCTACCACCGCCCCAGAAAAAATACGACAATAATTTTTTAGAGAAATTCATGAAAGAAAATTAGGATCTGTCAGAAGTCATCAAAGGATGGAGAAGGGATTCCAACAAACACAAGTGAAAGGAAAAGGGTATGTATGCAATTGCTTCCATTTTCGAACCATACTGTTATATAGTTGTTATGATGTGTAGGATGTTTGGTTATGCTAATACTCATAAACTATTAGATGAATGGGTACCCTTAATTCATGTTTCCTTTTATGGGTATGTTATGGATTGGGTAGCCATATTGTCTGATAATCTAAGTACCCAAATCCTGAATTATAGGAAAAAATCCATTTTTTTCTCAGAACATTGTTCCCCCTTTCTACATAAATGCTTATATTATGGATGCAATATGATTTACTTATGATTATACATCTATGGCATGGAAATGGACCATAGAAGACCCTATGCCTATCCAAATGTACCATAACATACTATGGGAATGCAAATACCAGCCTATTCTCTACAAAATTTTCCATGGCATTATGCTACAAATCCACCCAAATATCTTTAATGAGAGAGCTCCCAGGATTTCACCTGAAGATAATAATGATTTACTATCAATTGGAAGATGGTTTGGTGAAGGACACTTCACCTAGATATTGATATTTTGAAGTATTTCTCACCCTCATGTGTTTCCCATATACGTTCCTGACAAACTCCTAGATTGAGAGATAGCCTACCAAACTGTAGGAAATGGCCTTTCAAAAGTCATGAAAGATAATAAAAAGACAATGTGGCCTACCTTTCCTATTCAATGTGGTGTATTTCAGGCATTCTACTATTGAGATATAATAAATTCAGTGTCTAAATTTCCCAATCATTCCAAATAAATAGTATGAACCTAATGATACATCTAAGAATGTTACTATACAAGCTAAGCTCGGGCAATTCACAAATGAGCCAGACATATTTAATGACCTATTTGAATTAGTTTCTATTTTTTCATATGTTGAGAAACATACAACAGCACAGTTAAGTCCTAAGGAATTGATGCATTTTAAGAAGTACAGGGAGAAAAGGACATCTCACTTACCTTTGGATTTATTGAGAATTCATCAGCAAAATACAAAGAAGGATAAAGTTTCAACTAATACTTCACAGGTCCCTAATGTATCTGAGACAAAAGAGACAGTTACTTCTTATTCCTCACAGGTAGAAGAAAAAAATATAAATCTAGATGTAATTTGGGAGCATATAACTAAATAAACATATCCTAAGAATCTAAAGACTCCATTCCAGATGAAGATTGCACAGACTCTCGAAGTCACAGAGAATACCTCACTTACTATTGAGGCTTATAGTAAATCTCTAGACACTGATTATTTGGAAATCATCCTGGTATTTTTGACCTCTAAGGTTATTCTGAAGATTGAGGAAATTCCTCCTCTTGTATTATTTTACAGTGTGAAGCATAAAACGACGGTCAGCAGAGAGATAAAAACGAAGAGAACTAAACAAATTCAGGCCTTAGTCCTTGGTAATGCTTCCTTTGAAGTACTTTGGAAAGATGCTCAAGCTAGTCTTAGTGAGGATCTAGGAAGGATTTCACAATTTCCAAGAGCATGTGAAACTATTGATAAATATCCAAAGTGCAGCAACTCCTAAGGGAGAACAATGAAAGGATTAAGCAGCTGTAACAGGGTTTAGAGAATCAGAAACAAGTAATTTCTCAACAATGGCAAGCACAACTTGCAGAACTATAGAAGAACTTCAATGACTTAAATATTCAACATGAACCTAATATAAGAAGAAGGGATACTCAGTTCCAAGAACTTCAACAAGAAATTGAGAAATTAAAAGTCAATCCCGAGATCGCTGAGTTCAAGAAGAAAGAAGGAGAACTAAACAATCTCCTTTCTCAATAACAAGTTGATTTTTGTCATAAACTAACCACTATCCAAGAATTATGTCAATCAAGTGATTCACTAGTGAATCAATTTTCTAATCTGAGGACACACTGTAGGGAATTTGGGGAGAAGATTTCTAATTTTATAGAATGGCAAGATAGTACTGAGGAAATATCACTCCCTGAAATTGAAGAATCACAAAAAGAGATTGTTTTCTAGGAGTGGTAAGTAAGACTCAAACATTCATAAACAGAAATCTTTAGTGCCCCATCTTTAGTTCCAAAGACATTTCAAACAATATCACAAAATCAATTAGTGACAACCTATTATAGGCCAACCTAATTTCGAACTGCCCTGAGGATACTTTCCCCGATGTAAAATTGTTGACTAAATAATGGCAAGAATCATCCAACAAAAGGTTGAGAGGATAAAAGATTTCTCAAAGGTTGACTTGGAATGCCATTGGCATTTCCTAGTTAAACCACATACTCAGTGGTTGATGTTATGTCTCTCAAAGAGAAACACTCATCTACTTCCAACACTTAACGATGTGTTATTCACTACACAGATGCACATACAACCTCATCATCCACCTGAATTAAAGCCAATGACAAATATATGTTAGCTTTGACAGCGTATGGAAGAGCATCCTTCTTCCCGGTCATAATCAAGTTATTGCATCTACAACCTATTAATATCTTTGTATTTTATTTTAAGTGTGGTTTGTTAAAATCACTCCAGTATTTCATAGCACTTTTCTATATTTGTATATTGATTACAAACTATAAATACCCTTCATTTTTGTAAAGAAGGGGTTCTGAATTTTTGCAAGAAAGGTTTTGGTTTGCACTACTGTAGCTTGAAGGGAACTTAATAGAAAGAGGAACCACTACTATTTCACATGAGCAAAGTTAATGTTTATCACATACTACTATTTGTATACTAGTACTATGTTTATGAGTTGAATGGTTACTATACTTGTGTTTATTACATATGTTTTTGCAAGCAATTGAGAATTTATCACTACTAATGTGTTTAATTAAAACCTTTCAAATGTATGCATGAACAATGATATCTTGTATGTGAAATGTGTTTCAGCAACTAATTTAATTAACTATTTAATTAAATTAGTTCTCTTTATTTGTTTTAACCTCATGAATGATTTGATGATCTATATTTTCATGTTAAAAGTGAGATCTTTCTAAAGTCACATATATAGAGAAAGATTTTCTTGGGATAGTTATTATAAGTTTATTTATTTTTTTCTAAGTTTTATTCACATCATTACCCTCACACTTATATATTTCTCATCCATTGTTCTATCTTTTATTAAGGGAAATTGGTCCCATAAACCCAGTCAGAGCCACCATTCTGAACATAAAAGGTCTTGCCCTAAGTTCCCGACCAGATGGCTTTCCCCAATGTTGAGGCAGAGATTTTTTAGCCTTCAACAACTAGTTACATGGCTCTCATGAAAAATCTCATTGAGACAGAGTCTTCTTCATTTGAGAAAGAAATTTCTGAACCTGTTTGGGTTGATGCCATGGTGGAAGAATATGAATCCATCATGAAAAACACTAATGGGAATTGGTGCCAAGACTAGAAGGGAAATCAGTTGTTGGTTCTAGAAGGATCTACAAAGTGAAGCATGCAGCTCATGGGAGCATCTAGAAATACAAGGCCAAACTTATGGCTAAAGGATTTTCTCAGGTAGATGGAGTTGACTATGAGGAAACATTTGCCCTTGTGGCAAGGTATTTCTCCATCAGGTCAATCCTTGCATTCGTTGTGCAGATGGGGTGGAAAATCCACCAAATCAATGTGAAGACCGCCTTTCTCAATGGTGTTATTAAGGAGGAAATTTACATAGAGAAAACAAAAGTATCTGAGACATATGATCAGGAGTCACATGTGTGCAAACTCAAGAGATCATTGTATGATCTCAAATAGGCACCCCGAGCATGGTACACTTGTATCAACATTTATTTTAGTGGATTAGGCTTCACCAAAAGTGAAGTAGATGCGAACCTCTATCACATTGTGGTAGATGCTAAGTTTCTTATTCTTTTTTTGTATGATAATGATTTAATATTGACAAATTATAACCAACTAATATTATCTTGCAAAGAGGATCTTGCAAGGGAAATTGAGATGAAAGACATGGGATTAATGCAATACTTCCTTGGGCTATAAGTATGGAAAGGTGATGGTGAACTATTTGCGTCTCAAGCGAAGTATGACTCTGAAATACTTCATAGATTTCACATGGATAAATGTAAGCCTATGGACACACCTCTAGCTACAAACTAGAGGAAGGAGAATACCACTTTAGGTGAAGGGGTTGATGTTACCATTTACAAGTAGCTTGTGGGGTGTTTGATGTATCTTGTGAAAAAAAGAACCAACATGCGCTATGTAGTAAAACAACTTAGTCAAGCTATGGTGAGGCCTACCAAGTTGTATTGGAAGGAAGCTATGCATGTGTTACAGTACCTCAGAGGCACTACTGAGTATGGATTATGGTACAGGAGGATAGAGGGGGTGAAACTCCAAGGCTTCACTGATGCAGATTGGGGAGGGAGTCCATCAGACACAAAAAGTACTTCGAGTGTTATCTTTAGTGTTGGGTCTGAAGCTATTTCTTAGTACACAAGAAACAGAGGTTTATGACATTCATCTCAGCAAAGGCTGAATACATGGATGCAAGTCAAGAAACATGTGAGGCCATATGGATAATGAAAATACTTGTGGGTCTTTTCAGTCAGGAGATGGATCCGACAAAGATATATTGTGATAACCAGAGTTGTATTAAGCTCTCTGAGAACCTGACATTTCATGATAGGTCCAAGCACATTGATATATGGTATCATCATTTTTTGGACTGTGTGCAGAGGAGAATTACGTTGCTACAATACATTCCAAAGGAGGAGCAATGTGATGACATCTTGACAAAGGAATTGTCAAGAGGTAAATTTGAATTCCACGTGTGCAGGATAGGGGCGCTGAAAAATCCCTTTCTTGATAAGTGGGAATGTTAGAAAATGTATCAATAAAGGCTCAATTTGACTTTAGCCTTAATCAAATTGAGCAAATCGAATTTCCACATTGTTGGGCCTTATATTTGTCATATTTTCCTTACCTTATTTCCAAGTATTTCTTGTGATTAGGCTATGCTAATTTGTGTAGTATGGACTTTGGTAGTATTTTATATGCATTTATTATTTCATTATTTTATGAATGGATTCAATCATTAAGGGTTATTTCCTAACAAACGGATCCTAATGATTGGACAAGAATCTATGGATACATCTATATTTTGTTAGGTCCCTATAATACTAGTGTATTCCCCCCATTATTATTGTCATTGTAGCCCCTTATTGTTATTTTTGTGCCCCTGTTGTCCCCATATTTTTATTATTGTGCCCCATAGAAGCCCACTATTGTTATTGTTGTGCCCTTACATTATTATTGTTATGTTGGCTATGATTATATTGTGACCCCTTAGACTCATATATATAGAAAGGAGGTTTTATCATTTGTATCATCCAAAAATTGTTCATTTGTGTAATGTAAAGAGGTTTCCCCCTCAAAGAGGATATATTTTGAAGTCATTGATCTATCTCTTATTATATTTTGTGAGCTAGTTGCATAACATTTGGTATCAGAGCTTTGGATTCTAGGATTTCGCTGCTTCAAACAAGCCATCTTGGTATTTTCACTATAACGTTTTTTCTATGAAGCTTCAGAAGCTGAAAGTCAAATATATTTGATCCGAAATCTTGGTGAACCTCGTGTATGAATTTCATATCTTGTTTCTCTACATTTTCGGAGATATGATCCAGGTAAGTAAGGTTTTTTGCAGTCTCAAGAATTCAATCTCAAACAGGTGACCTTGGGAAAATCATCATAATTTTTTCTCTGAGCATCGGATTAAAATTTCATAAAAGGTGACAGAAAGAGGATGGAATTTACTTTGTTGGGTATCATTTTCAGGGATCAAGGTCAAAACAATGACATGTGGAACTTCGTAAAAGTTTGCTCTACTAAACTAGTCTATAATCAAGTCATCGTGGGATATTGAGCATCACTCCTTCTTGGAGAATCCAATCTCGATCTCACTTGTGGGGTTGGAAAGAGGACTTAGAGGGATACCACAAGAAAAAAATTCATACCTTGGAGATCTGAAATTACAGAGATACATCAGATTCAATATCAAGCTCATACAAAGTGAAAAAAAAAGTGTGTAGATTTTTTTTTTAATTTGCATAAGTATTGTTTGAGAAAGTAGTTTGAAGTGATTCAAAAGGAATTGTGAAGTATAATTATCATTAATTGATGACCCTAAGAAAGAAAATGGAAACACCTAATAAGAAAACTAAAATATCTACTATGACACATGAAGAACGATACCAAGTGCAACAAATTTCGCTCTCGCAAAGAGTAACCAAAAACGAAATGGAAGCAAAGATGGATGGTTTGAAGAATGGAATCGAAGCTAATATGAATTATTTGAAGAATAGCATGGAAGCTAAGATTGATGGTATAGAAGCAAAACTAAAAGGAAACATGGAAGATTTGAAGAAAGACACGGAAGGTTTGACAAAGTGGCTACAAGAAAGACTTCCTAATGGCGAAAAGGTAGTGCTGGGAATGGGTCCCCTAGAGTCAATTTTGGGTTAAAAGCCCAAGTTTTGGGGCAGAAAGCCCAATTTTTTGTATAAAACGTGTAAAGTCTCCACATTTTGTGGTTTCGGAGCGCGAAGATGTAAAGTGTCATAACGGTTTTCCGCCCTTCGTTTATGTAAGTCATTTCGGCTTTAGGATTGTATAAAAAGGGAAGTCTTATAAGAGTTTAAGGCATTAGTTAGCAGTGAGTAGTTCAGATCTTGGATGTTGATGTAATGGTTCAGTAAGAGCTAAGAGCGAAGAGTCTTAGCATAGGAAAGAGGCTCTGCAGCTATATGCGCAGAGGGCTAGGGTAGAAGTACATAGCTGAGTGCGCAGGGTAGTTAAAGTCTGTAAAGAAGATCTGAAGCATTAATAAATAAGATTATTCTGGAATTATCTATGTTTGATCTATTTACTTCTATTATGCGATTATGTTATGCTGAATATTGGGCTTATAATTTAATACTATATTGATGCGTGAATCTATATGTTTTACTTTGTTATATGAACGCAAGTAATAATATCTATTTACGTGAAGAATATCTTAATGCATGTTGAAGTTATCAGATACTTAAGCTGATCAGGGTAAATATTAAGGTAAGAACATTTACAGAAATGTGTAAGTAGATAAGTCACTTGTTTAGGGTCTGTGAAGGACGATCGCAGACCTTCGCGAAGGTCTAGAATCCAGATAAGTGAAGTATATTGATAAGCCCTAAAAGTCTTATTAATCTATGCGAAGGTAGGTTTACGGTATCACATGGCATCACTATCATCTCTGGATGTGGAAACTTGGTTTCTGCATCCCCCCATACTGCTTCAGGTGAGACTTCAGGCCGTGCTCCATGGATTGATGTCGAAAGGGCCAGTAGTGTAGGGATTTTCTTGGCTAATTAATGTTGAACCTAGGTCAATGCCCACCAAGCCAAAAAATGGTTTCGTTGCCAGATCGGGATCTGCATAAAGAGATGTGTGATGTCGCACCACTGGAGTCCAACTAAGAAGGAAATTGAAGAATAGTTGGATAGGAAGATCCACGAATTTGTGGCGCAAGAAAACAAAAACCCATGATTAATAAAAGAACAGTGGTTGGACAGATATCTGTACACAGATATACACAATTTCTTATTTTGTTCCTTCCTTGTTGAATTATACGAGTGGATAGCTAAATTGGCAGAAAGCCAAGGAAGGTGGAGGCTTGACGGTCCGATAATGTGGACCCAAGAGCTAGTGCAGAGATTGGAAGCCTCGGAAGATAAGATCGCATGTGTTGTCAATCACTAGCTCGATCGTATCATAGGAGGATTCATGACAGAGTTTGTAGTCGATACCTCAATTTGTTATAGCGAAGCAGAGCACCGCTTCTTCAAGGGACTGAGAGGTAAGTATTTAAGGTCTTTAAATACTTAGATTAAGATGCTCTTGTGTGAAAAGCGAATTATGCAGCTACCTTGATGTTTGGAGCTACGTGAAGTGGAAAAATCTTCAGGGACAAAGGGAAACGAGCCCTGAATATAGCCCACTGATTGGCCCTCCTCTGAGTAATGACGAGGAAGAACCACAAGCTTCTCCACAAAGCGCTCTTCAATTGATAAGACAAGGGTTCTCGCAAATACCCCATCCACCCACACCACCACCACCGTGAAATATGGCGAATTCAGTAAAATTGCTTGTGTTCAAGGGGTCAGGAACAGAGGACCTGGACCAATTTTGGTTCGTCGCAAGGGCTGTATGGGAGGCTCAAGGTATCACAGACTATCAGATGAAGAAATAAACATTGGTCACTACTTTACAAGAATTTGTTCTAACATGGTACATTAAGTACTACACTAATAACCTGGTGGCTTCATTAGCAGATATTCAGACTGCGCTGAATAAGGAGTTTAGTAGGCCTAAATCGGAAGCTCAGTCAATTGTTGGATTCAAGGTGATATATTTTTCATTGTGGCATTTGTTTCTTCATCAACTGTAGGGAATCCAAAAGAATTATCAATTTCCCTATTTCCTCTACCTCCTCCATTATTTCCTCTACCTTCTCCATTATTTACTCTACCTCTTCTTCTACCTCCTCCTCCTCCAAACAGTGTGAATTCTCCATCCTCTCCTTCTTTTTCCATTATACTAACTTTAGAGTCAATATAAGATTCAACCTGCAAGGTTAATTATTCTTCCTCTGGTTCCTCTATTAATGGTGTGTGGGAGAGAGGTTCTACTTCTTCTTCCTCACTAGGTATTCTTTATTCTTCAACTAAAATATGTCCCCCTGTGCAGGTGAAAAAGGCTACTCCTTCTGTTGGAGATCCAAAAATTTTCTCCTCTAGGACTGCCTCAGTAGATGAAGTAGGAGATCCTCTTAATTTAATTTCTGACCTTACAGGAGGTCTATGGCTAGGAGTATGAGCTTCAAATGGAGGTGCATCTCTTTTTAGTCTTGGTGGAGTAGGTGGTGTTGTAGGAATTGAACTCCTACCTATAGCTATAAATCTGCCCCTATAGTCTCTTTCTCTACACATCATTTTTTTTTTGATGTAAAGATGTGGTTACCTAATTTACACTTCCCCGACAGTGGCACCAAAATGTTTAGTCAATTTAGTGTCCTAAATTTCTTGCATAAATTATCAACCGAGGTTTGTAAGCTGACGCAGTGTAGTGCACTATATGTTCTTAGTTAACCCTTCTTACTTCGTTGTTTTGTATTTTTATATTGTTTTGAGGTTTTCGTTCTTTAATTCCTAACGATGTACAATCTGAACTATGAGAAACTTAAGTGAATCTAAACTTCCTAAAGGTGAACCAAGAGCTGAAGCTAGTCAAAATATAATTTAAAGAAAGGAAAAGCATAGCATCTATCCTATCTCATCATTAATCCTAAGTCATGAATCTGTTTCTTAAAATTAAGGGTGAAGTTGTAATGCATGTTGAAATAAATACAAAGAATGAAATCAACTGAAGTACTTCTAGTTACTCTAACCTTCAATTTTGAAAGATAACCTTCTTGAGATGGGATACAAGCAACTTTCTGTACTTTATGATCTAGAGAACTAAATGAAACATGCAGAAGGTAACTGATTGATTCCAACCATTTTGTGAGGTGAATGTTTAACCATTTAGTTTAGGATTAGTATCAACTTGAAATGGTGTTCAAAAACATTCATTAACACAGTGGATTGATAAATTTGTCCTTCAAAATAAATATCAAAACAGTGAGTAAGCTAGACAATAGTGCATTCTTATTACTTCGACCTTACTATGTTTAGAAACAAAATCGTTTCCTTTCATGAAATGTGTTGGAAGAACAAGACTGCACAATTGAGTTTTAACATTATGCTATCGATCAAAAATAAAATAAATCAACCTAAGTTAGAAAAACTGCTAAAAGCAAAGTAATGAAATTAAAACTAAACAGAAAACGAATGGAAAGAAAACCTCCTTCAGTGCAGGGGCCCTTTGCAACTAACTTGGTTGAGCTGCTAACTAATTAAAAATGCTCTCTTAAATGATCATTGGTCAACACACAACTTATATTATAGAAAAGAATAAAGTCCAAAATATAGAGCTGAAAGCCTGAACTTAATACATAAAATTCCCCAAACCCCCCTCAGTTCTGTACAACCAGTATTGAAAAGGAAATAATCATAACCGTCTTTGAGAAAAATTAGCTATAGGTGGCTCATTCATACTGTTATCACTGAAAATATTTCAAAGGAAAAAGGTAAGATCAAGAGAGTTGAATTTTTTGACGTGAAACTGTGTTTTTAAATCACACAGCAGTTTCGTAGCGCGCTACGAAACTGCTGTAGCTGCACATTATGCTTTCATGGTACTAACATCAAAGACAAGATCCCAAAAAAAAAATGTGTGTGGTTGGTGGAATGGTCCAACCCTTTTTGAAGGGTTGGATTCAATCGAATTACCTCCAAGAGATCCTAAAGGTCCTTTTAGGATGCCATTAATAGATAGATTCAAGGATATGGGAACTGTGGTTATGGGAAAAACAGAGTCAGGCTCTGTAAGGCAAGGAGATTCAGCAATTTTACTTCTTCGAGCATTACCATTCCTTTGGCAGAAATCAGAAGTTGTAGTTGCAAACTTGGGCTTAGATCCTCATAATGAAATCATTCATACACTCATATTTTTAGCAGCTGTTACTCTTTGGTCTCAAATTGATAGATTTGCCTTTTTCACTATATTCAACTTTTGTTATTGAGGCTCGGCATGGATTCAATAAACAAACGATTTGGCTTTTTCTCAGAGATATGGTTGTGGGTCTGGGCCTTTAAGTTTTACTTGGGCCACCAATTGTTTCAGCAATAACCATAATTGTGCAGAACGAAGGTCCATATTTAGCAATATACCTTTGGGCCTTCATGCTTATACTGTCACTAGTGATGATGTCTTTATATTCTATTCTTATAGCTCCACTCTTCAACAAGTTCACTCCTCTTCCGGAAGGGGAACTTAGGTCGAATATTGAAAGGCTAGCATCATCTCTAAAGTTTTCGTTGAAGAAGCTATTTGTGATTGATGGGACAAGCATGTCGGTGATTTATTCAGAAGGAAGACAAGAACAATGCTACTTCTAGAGAGGATTCCAGTCCAGGAAAAATCTTTATCGGCGGTCTTTCAAAGAGTACGACTACAGCTGCTTTTACAAAGCATTTCAGTAAGTATGGGGAACTAACCGACTCCGTTATCATGAGAGACCATCTCTCGGGCCAGCCTCGGGGATTTGGGTTTGTGACTTATGCTACCACGTCTGTCATGGACAAGGTTATAGAGGACAAGCACGTCCTTGATGGCAAAACGGTGGAAATCAAAAGAACCATTCCAAGAGGTAATACATCCAAAGAGTCCAAAGACGAAAAAGATTTTTGTGAGCGGTATACCCACTTCTATTACTGAAGATGAGTTCAAGGACTACTTCACGAAATTTGGCAAAGTTGTAGAACATCAGATTATGCAAGATCGAAACACTGGCTGCTCCAGGGGTTTTGGTTTTGTCACTTTTGATAGTGAGCAGGTTGTAGAAGAAATCATATCTCAAGGCAAAATGATTGAACTAGGTGGAAAGCAGTCTCTCTCCCCATTTGCATAGGTAGTCGTCAATTTCTCTTATAAAAAGTTTTGATGGTGGATTCCCTAATGGGCTTGTTATCAACACTATATTAGTGTCAAAGACGTTTGTGCTGCAAATGAATGAGATAGGACGGTGGAATCGAAAAGTAGTATGATGCTGAAAAAGTCTCTTGGAGGGAAACCAGGATGTGCCCCTGCTGCGGTTTAGGGTTCTCCCTCGCTATGGCCAATCAGAGCTTTTCATTGTTGCCACCTGAGATCAGAGGTTCGATTCGTTGGTGGTTTGTTGTTTGGATGCTTGCAAGAAGCCATGTTGAGCCGCTGTCGGTTCAACTTTTGTTTAGGCGAAAAATTATTACAAGGGACAAAGGCATTCGGCAGCGGAAAATTTCAATTTCACTGGCCTTTGGCCCTAATGCGCTCAGTTCAGCATGCGTCGTGGAACATTGAGAATTTTTACCCATCTAGCTTATTGTGGAAAGGTTCATATTTCATGGGATCCAGGGGATTGTTGATATGAATATAGTATGGTGAACATGATGTCAATAACGCTGGTGGGCTGCAACTAAATCTCATTAGTGTAAATCGAGTGGTTATATTTGATCCAAACTGGAACCCTGCAACGGACTTGCAAGCACAGGACCGGTCATTCCGTTATGGGAAGAAATGACATGTTACAGTATTTCGCTTTCTTGCTGCAGGGTCCCTGGAGGAACTTGTTTATACCCACTAGATATATAAACAACAGCTTTTCAACATTGCTGTTTCTGGAAACCATGAGGGCAGAGCAAGATATAATACAGACATTGGGCAATTTAGTATACGAGGTGCAGAATTCGAGGGAGTTGTTATTGCATTGTTCCATTTGTTGATAACCAGAACAGACAAGGTCCGGGCACTACGGGAAGCTTTCTACCGGCAGAATCTTCCAAATATTACCAACCTGCTTGCTACAGTTCTGGTTTTTCTCGTTGTCATATACTTCCAGGATTTTCATGTCGTTTTACTTATGAGGTCAAAGAATGCCCGTGGGCAACAGGGATCATATCCTATCAAGTTATTCTATACCTCAGACATGCCAATTATTCTACAGTCAGCTCTTGTTTCAAACTTGTATTTCATTTCCCAATTGCTTTACCGGAAGTACAGTGGAAACTTTCTTGTTAATCTGCTGGGCAAATGGAAGGAGTCTGAATATTCATCAAATGGTCAATTTGTTCCTGTGGGTGGTCTTGTTTATTACATCACTCCACCTTCCATTTTGGCGGATATGGCAGCAAATCCTTTTCATGCTCTGTTCTATTTAACCTTTATGCTGACAGCCTGTGCTCTATTCTCAAAGACATGGATTGAGTTTGATGATGAAAAGCCTATTCCGCAGAGAGAGGAAGATATAGCAAAGCTTTCTGGTGGAGGGAATTGGCGCATGGCATATATATGATTGAGGATGAATTGGAAAATTTGGTTGTTTTGACTGTAGATCCATCCTTGGCTTCACATAAAGCTCATTTCCAGTACATATATACAAAGTACTTACAACAAAAGCAAAATGTTTCAAATAATTCAGCAGTTTCGTAGCGCACTACGAAACTGCTGTAGATGATGTTTTTAAAAAAACACAGACAGACAGTTGATTTCATGAGCGGGAGTTTTTGAAATGGCACACCTGTCCATCACCACAGCCTACAGCATATCCAACACGTGGCCACGTTCCATTCTTTGGGATATTAAAGAGCTAAAGACATGCTGCTACATATTCGAATAGGTGGAGGAAGACTGGAACCGAAAAACAGGGTATTTCTCCTAGCATCACTGAACCATTAAAGCATTCAACATCCTAGGCCAGCATGGAATATTGAATACTCATCTCAGCCATCTCAGCCCAACTGAAAAGAGACCAGGTGTCAAGAATCAAGAAGGAATCATGCTACGAAGAAGATAGAGTTAGAGTTATAGTTAAATTAGGACTCTTTAAATTCTAGTTAAGCACTTTGTTGTATTTAATGATTAGTTACATAGCT